>MNPL01005706.1:6781-17869 GCA_002081605.1 Tropilaelaps mercedesae
GTAACGGCAGCGAGAGTAACGTGTTTTTCAGCACTCTATTTTACTATTCTTGCATCGGCTCAATCCCTGACATACAACTAATACTCTTACGTACTACTGCATGAAAAGGGTGGACGAAAAGTGTTTCATCATGTTCATGCACTGCTAAAATCCGCTTAGATCTGGTTAGATCTGATAAAAACTGCTAAGATCCGGTTGGGATCTTTTTCACTCTTTATTTGTTATTATAAAACTGACGTAACCAAGGTTTGTTTACAATATATCTGGTTTCCTTTAGAATTTTCGAAGAACATTGAAATCTGTTTAACTCACATTTAAAAATATTGCGACACTGTACTCTATCTTCTTTGATAACGGCTGGTTAACAGTGACGTGAATACAACAAGGCGATGTCACAGATTATATATGGCATCGGGTGAGCCAATTTTATTATTGGGGGAATTCTTCAGAAGCATAATCGTACGTAACCGAAATGTTTTCTGTGTCTAAAATCATGCTGCTTACCACTGCTAAACTATTTATGGGTTTTTTTAATATAAAGTGTACGGTAATTACTATAACGGTGTTGGCGCACACAGCAACTACGTAATAACGTGCATGATTAAAACTAAGCTAAATTCTTCACAGGATTAGAGTACTGTATCAAGATTCCCCAAACATTATAACTGAAGTTACCTGTAGTTCAAGCAAGTTCCAGTATTGATATAATAACAGAAATACGGGCGAAAAAGTAAATCTTAGCCAAGAGAGTGTTCTTATGGATGTATGAAAATGGTAACACATTTTTTTGACTATCTTTTACCCATAATCAAACGTCACTGCCCCGCAATTGCCATTATGTATTTATTCTTCGCTGTCAACAGCGACCATAGTGGTAGATAGTTATGGCTTCAGTGCGATGCGTGCTTTTCGGCGAATTCTGCTATATGAGGCTTTATCAAAAATGCCAGAGCAGCGGCTGCACCAAAAGCAATAGAAACGTCAACAATAGCAACAGCAAAAAACGAACGAAATAGGATTCTCACGGCAACTGCTGTTACTCCTCTAATGGTGCTTTTCATGATGGTGACCCCTCCTACAGCGATGCCATGGCTCAGCTATTGCAGCCATCCCGTCTACGATGGCTACAGCTAGATAATGACAGGCCCTGCAACTTTTTCAGCGGCATCTTAAGTTTAACTTTTGCTTTAACGTTTGTTACGATTAAAATCGCTAGAATGAGTAAAATAGCGGTTTTCATGAGTCGACCCATCGATGACATTGGTAATGACGATATCAGCTGTTTAAGATGAGGAAAAACGGCCAAGCCCAGAATTACAGGATCAAGCAGATTTCTACAGTTACTTAAATTCCAAGCTAAGTTCCCAAGTTAATGGTATCCCTAATTTTTGAAGACCTTTTGCGGACCGCATTAAATTGCATTCATGTATCTGAAAGGGCTTTTGTGACGGCTTAGCACGTTTAGGCAACTTCACATGCTGCGCAAATAAGAGGGAGAGTTTATAAGAGAGTTTGCATATCTGGGCCACTGTACCAAACATAAGCAACCATACCTGTTATACTCGAGCAGAGTATCAAGCAACAATGAGGGTATGATTTTTACTAAAACTAATGCTAGGGGGTTCTAATTGCTCAAATATCGCCAGGTCAAAACATTCACTTACAAAACCAAGATCTAACCACATTTTGACCTTGTATCCTGAGTTTCCCCTTATTTTACAAATCCGGCAACGTACAACGGAATACTAAATTGACTTAATGAAGCCGTGTAGCACATGGGCGTGAAATGTACGCTTTTGTGATCCGCAGGCCTCCTTGCCTAGTGGGTTGGGTTTTCCGTAACTATTTCTCTGAGAATCTGATGACAAAATTAAAAAAAAGCACAGCTCTTGCCAGTTGTTGTTCAGTTGGATTAGTGCTCAGTACATTTGAACAATAGCTAATACCCGGCAGTCGAGTCAGTGATATAGTTCTGTAGTATAGTACTGTAGATATAGTACTGTAGATGTAGAATATTCAAATAAAGCTACAGATGGGCCTACGAATTCTGCTTATTTAGGTGACTAGAGAGATTTGTTGGGAAAATTGGGTTTGTTAGAAGCCCTACTATATTGAATCTATTACATTTGGAGGGGGCATCGGTGCTCGATCGCAGACACCGACAGTTCGTTCATGCCTCTGACGACAATAATTTCATACTTGAGGTGCACTAATGCAGAAAAGTGCATTGAGATTAAGCATGCCCATTACCTCAAGTTCGTTTATCCTTCTAGTGCTTGTAGTGATCCCGCTTACTGGGTCATCGACAGTCGCATTCTTTAGGCATCGGATGCTGAAAGATGAGTCTTCAATGTTTGGCGCTAATACTTAGACTAAATGCTGAGGTAAAACTAAGAAATATTATGACAACGATACAGTTGTCGTGCATGTGCTGTACTTTATGTTGATAGTTAGTTGCTTAACTATACATTAATTCTTACTTATCACCTCTTATAACGCCAGCAGAAGTCGAAGAAAATAGCATTGGCCGATGGATAAACGGCTATGGCTATCGAACGACAGTTTTAGAATTGTAGTCGTTTACTTAAACTCCATCTGCTGCTCTATCTATAAAAAGATGATATCGGCTGTTATTTAAGCCACAAAATCCTCTCCTGCGTCTCTTTCTTCTTTACTATCAAATGTTATTTACCATACTTTTTTTCCGGGGGTTTCTGGATGATTTTAAAGTGGCCACTGGCGCTCTGGCCGTCTGCCACATTTCCGGACATATAATGACGATGAATAAAATCAATCGTGGTCCCTCTGATAGGGCAGCAGAGGCCACTAACAACGACGCATAGTGAAAGGGCGACAATAACTACACCGGCCATGATGCAGATCGCCCGTCAGTGGGCCAGCGGCTGCTAGGCAATTCTGCGATGTGGCCGCCTGTTTGTACACTCTGTCGTAGCGGTCGCTATTTTCCTATGTTTGCCATGATTGCTGCTGTCATATATTATAGACACTAACGCGCAGCGTGTGCTCTACGATTACTATCACCGATAGATAGATATGAACCGTATAGTTTCTTCTGGCTGACCAGATTGCGCAGTTCTACCGCTGTCATCTTTTTTTCTGATTGTCGCTGTTGTTGCTACTGCTGTTGTGCACTCTGTGTGAATGTATATGGGGTACATAAATTTGTCGAGGCAGTGCCGAGGGTTAGTCAAAGATAGGGGTGACCAACGGCGTCGCTATTGACGTCGATGCCGCGTGGTGTGCGTTTGCTGTCACGTGGCTCAGCGAGAGTGATTGATACGCAACAAAACCGCATGAGAAGGTCTTGATTTGGCTCCCGTTTTTGCTCTTCACTAGAATCCGTGCAGGAGAAATATCTGAAAACTAACCACCGGAAATAAAAACAATGAACTGCAGCGGTGAATCGCTCGTGGAGGGACCAAACCTCATGCCTCTTCACTGAATTTTCTCTGTTATATATATATGTGTGAATTTTGTTCCTGGTTCCCCTAACGCGGAATAATATACAGCCATTGATAGAATTGAATAGGATTATTGACAAAAGGTGGTAAATCCGAGTTTGATTTTTGCAATATCCAGACTGTGTCCACGAGCAGGAGTCAGTACACGTTGAACTAGACAAAGCTCGTTTCATCACGTCTTTGTGGTTCGGATAATGTTTACTGTAAACATGGCTGCATGAGCCGTGAGAGAGTGGCGAAGCGTGTGCTCTTTTTGTTCAGATAGACCCTGGGGTGCTATCGAAGTAATGTCTTACCGGCTATTGAACCTAGGGGTGGGGGGAACACGAAGCTTTAGTGGATTTGTAAGTCCCACACTAGTTACTAGTTGCAGTGACGTGCTAGTGCCATCAGCATTACCTGAAGCCCCCATAAAAGAGCCTGGGGTGCGCATAGCAATAAAGCTGTTGTGGCCGAATGTGTATTTTGGGCGGAAACAAGCAAAATACAAGAAGGGGTGGGTGGTTCTTATGGTGGATTCTACAAAGGGAATGTCGGAAGAGGCGGAGGTTTCAGTCTGTCGTCGATTGGCGGCATTATAGTTGCACATTTAATGTTAAAGTCCAGAGAGAGGAGGAAATCCCTCCAGTTTCAGAATGTCTTAGTCTTTATTGGAGATTTTACTCGTTCCATGTACGGACACTACGTAGAGTTTATATATTTTTGCTAATTTATTTGTATTGTTTTAAATGCGCAAAAAGGGGCCCAAATGGCACATATTTCAACCATTTCCCACGCGAATGTAGGAGTTAACATTTGTAGTTTCGTCAAGATATTTCTTCAACATTAATTCATGCTGTATTACCTACAATAACCAACAATAGAACCGACAGCTGCAGTAGGAGCTTTTGTAGCCACGGCTAACGAGTCAATGGGATAAGCCGGGCGACCCGTTGGACCGCGCGAGTCACATCCGCCTTCTGGCCTTATATCCTCAGTTCAGCTGAACGTCCCAAACTCTCTCAAGCGATACTCGACGACCCAAGTTTTACAAATTTTTTCCTCTTTCCATCTTCGCCCTCTCGGGTAGCAGGACTTGTACTTATTGTAGTTTTTGCAGCAGAGGCGGTGAGTAGTGATTTGGCTACGTTGAGACTGGCTTATGGGGTCAAATACAAAAGCTGGATGCTAGGGACTACGACATTGGCATAGATGTAATCATTTACAAAAATGTGTTGGCCAAAAAGGGTAGTTGCCTATCTAACAGGCCACGGCGTATGCTCACTTAGGTGTCTAATCATCCCAAGAGTACATAGCTAAAAAGATGTACCAAATTTTTCCATAGTTCTGACTATAATTGTTGTCACGTCGAAGGTGAGAAAATGTCTGAATTACATCGAAACTATGATCATGCCACGATGCGTCATAAGAGCCGTACGAAAGGGCTCTAACTTAGAAACATCGTGCAATGTGTCATCGGGGTTCTTGTGATAGATAAGACGTTATTTCGATATCGCTCGTGGCAGCTTGCCACAACACGGCTGTCGTGGGCCCTGAGGTCTAATCTCGGAGACGACAACATCGGAGTGTTAAATATAAGGGATACGTTTGTGCAGTTTATACAGTATCCCTTAGCAAGACCAATACCAATTCATGTAAACAATGTACAATAACAATAATAGTTACAAATCTGTTTGAATCAAAATAGCTGTCAATATCTCCCATTAATATAGTCAAGTCATTAGTTTTTTTAATCGATATGTACCCATTCTATTTGTTAAATTAGTAATGTTTGGCAGTACTTAACCTCGTTAGGTAGGATCTGAGCACACCGTTTTTCTTATTCCAGAAATTTTGCTGCTTATATTACACGCATTTTTTGCCATTTTCATCTAAAAATCCATACAAATGCTCCTATTTTTTTTGTTGTGAAAAGCACTGAGATAATTTTGTAGTATTGGGCTATCGGTGCCATTGCGTTGGTTCTATTGAAAAAAATCGCCCCGAACCACACTATGGTTCTACTGTTTGTATTATCTCTGTCCTTATTCTGTTTTCCTCGATCACTTTGCTACTGTTGCTCTGTTCGGATAAAGTGCGTCTCCCAATCCTCCTCCCTCTTTATATATCCAATACCATATCAAGCTTTCTATCGTTAGATTTTGGGCGCCATCACCGGCACCTCTAGTGTCATCTTCCACCACATCCATTGTCCTCATGGTAACTACATTCTTAAACAACAAGAGCCACAACAGCAACAAACATCACAGGAAACGTATGTATAATCTTATTGTTGATATACCGAAACCTCGACCGCGCAAAAGCGATTATTCACCAACGTTGGTGTCGAATTATTATAGTATTATATTAACCATTAATGTCATTGGATAGTTATTGATATTTTGCAGATGCATAAACCATAACTTCCACCATATACGTCTCTTTATTAGCTTACTTAACTAGCTGTCACTATATTATGATGGTGATAGTTGTAGTTGTGAACCAGTAATTTCTACTGCATTTTATGACAGTAATCTCAAGTGTTTGTGTATATGGTTAGAGAAGCGATAGCTTTAACGCTGTCGAGGTCAAAAGAGGGAGAAGTCAAATGAACAATTGAACGTTTTCGAACCTGTCGGTCGAAATCTTCCCAGTTGTTAGTCTTTTCTCTTTTGCATCCGCGTTCCTCCATATACTCCGCAGTGGCAGCTCCGGCTGTATCCAGACTGATGTTGTATCCTTTTATCGCGCATTGCTCCAGTCGTCGCTTTTTCTGATTGCCACTGTACGTCTATGTAAGGATGGCATACCTCACCTTTACCATGATGGATTATGTTGGTGATGAAGCGAATTATTGTTTGGCCTCACTATTCATCCTATTCAAATTCGTCATGCTGAGCGACCTATACCTACCGCTGACATCAAGAAATATGTAAACTAGTATTTTTTCTAAGGTGACCAATACCCTGTTGTAGCAAATAAGACACAACGTGCTTCTGACTTAGCCACAGTCTGTTTGCCGTGTCTTTGCCACTGCATTCTCAGCGACATCATTATGGTTCAACGAAATTTTAGTTCTGCGATGCTAGAACAGAATGCAAGAAAAAAACGGACTTTGTAGGCGTTCCGTTTGAGTTCAGCAGATTGTTGAGGTTTACGACCCTAAGTTACGATATGCCGTTCACGATAAATAGGACGTTTTAGGTGTACTTGTTCTGTCATACAAATTGTAAATGGCCGATTGATTTATATTCGAAGATATTTATGGATATTGCGTGTTTTGTTGGTGAAACAGAGGTATTTTATTTGTGTTTAAGTGTTTACATGTCCCTTCCCCCGACAATATAATGAGTCTTATAACGAGCCTTATATATATACATATATATCAGCAGTATCATATGCCTAAGAGAAGACTAAAGACATCATTAGTTTCTAAAAAATAATTTTATCTGGAAGATTTCTTTGCAAAAAATGTTTGGTCTCTTTTAGTTAACAATTTTGTATGAGACCTTTCTATGAGCATAAGCGCATTTAAGAAGATGTTTCCGTACATCATACACATTTATCATACATGCAAGGCTTCAAAAATGGGTTTTAAGAAAGTACATAATCAAATATGTCATATCAGGTTATAGGTATAATATGTCATTGAGTCGTTTAACACATCAATCACCAGAAGGTCCATTTATATATGATACCCGAAGAGCTATGTAAAAATCAAAACTAGTTTTTCAAAACAGCTTCCAACCTGCAAACGACGGCATTAAGGCGTAAATATAAAACCACGTCACTAGTCAATGACAGTTGAAATGATTTACGGTGCTATTTAGAACGGTACTTCGCTTTTCCCACAAAAACAGTTTGAGTGTGTTAACCTTTAATCAAGGTCAGCGTTTCGCATATTCATTATATCAGCATTTTGAGATGTTCATACAGTGTGCACGAAATGAAAAAGTTAAGCGGGCAATATGTAGCCTTGATTAACGTGCGAGTTTTTTTTTGTTGAATTTGCCATCGCTCTGTGTGAGGAAATCCCTCTTAGATTGGCAGCTCATCATCAAACATATTTTATATATGATGCATTTGTCAAATTATGTCGCTACAACGATTTCAGCTAGAGATATTCTGCTCCGCAACAAAAAGCCGTTTCGATTGTAAATCGTTGGGTTCACAGATGACAAAAACGTTGCTTTGAGCTCTGCCTAATTTACACACATCGGAAGTGATGCAAAGAAACTTATTATTTTCAATTTTTATGATTATTATATTTGAAGCGATGGCTATAGGAATAGGAATTCGTGGAAGATAACTATATTGTTATAGAACATTTGCCGGTATTATCATGACTGAAAATGGTATTATATAATCGCATAGTAATATTATCGACAAGAAATATTAGGGTGTTGGGTAGAATGTATTATCGTATCATCGTTTTTGTTATTTCAATTGGTGGTAATGCTCTTTGCCAACTGAACAATTTGAAAAAGAAGTAGAATGACAATTAAAAAATCACTCAGCTTAACGGGCGGAATTGAAGCCCTTGGCATCCGGACCTTTTTCCAACGGTACTTTTCCGGAAGAATCCCAAAGTAGCTGACCAAAAAGAAAATGTTTCATATATGCAGCTGTATTTCGTTGGTCGAGTATCTCAGATTTGGACTATTATTACGTCTACTCCTGCTTTAACTGGCTCAACCATATTTTTAATTTCATCGCTGAATCATTGAGTTCAATTGATTTTTGAAGATGATGACGTGTTAGTTACGTTGATGGTTTTTGCTGTGTTGTTTTCTCTGTTGATGTTGTAAAGGTTGTCACAACGTACGATGGTATCCGTCTGTTTTTTCTCCTTTTCTGTTTCTGTCTTCCGTCGTTTTTCACAACCCCGCAGCGGTTTGCTACAAATGTCGCGAAAGCTGCTTCTGCTCCTGTTGCTCTTGAGGCACAGTGCACGTTGGTTGTGATGTGAGTTGTTGGCTCGTTGCTGCAGGCTGCTTAGTTGGCTGTCTCGTTGGTTGGTTGATTTAGTGGTGCGTTGTTATGGTGGACTCAAGCAGACGACTCGTTCGTCCCCGCCGGCCTTGTTAATGGTATCGCCCAGTAGCCAAACAGAATGGCGAAGCAGAGCAAGCCGGACAGAGACCAGTGGTAGAACAGAGAAAAACCCGGAGCAGAAAAGAACAGCATGAGCTAGCGACCTGCAGCAGCATCAACCCGCCAGGCAGAATGGAACTCAACAGTCAGATCGTCGGCAGGAGGTACAGAGAAGTACGATGGGATCGCAGTAGCAGCAGAGTAGGCTGGGGTTAGAGAACGGGCGGAAAGAGGGATGAAAGGCAAATGGGGTAGTTGTGGGGCAGAGGGATTGGGTGTTGGGGGCACATCACACCGGAGAGTGAGAAGCAAAAAAGGGCAACTGCAATAGGAGCATTACCACTGAAGCTACCGATGGCTTCGTGTGGTGCACCGCCACCACTACCGCTTTTGGATGGGGATGTTTCTCGGATGTGAGAATTGAACAAGGGTTAGGGACGTTCGGGGAAGGAAGAGGAAGGGTGCAAGCAAAGGACCTTTTGGGACAGAAGAAGATGGGGGAAAGAGCTGAGTCGAGAGTATAGGGAGAGGGCCCGATGGACACCCGCGTAGAGAGGAAGGTGGGGGCACCACGCTCTCGTCCTTCAGGCCCTCTTCTTTTCTATCAGCCTGTACCGTCTTGCATTGCCTTGGCTAGTGTCGTGCTTCTCATCCCTTTCCTCTATGAGGAGTCACCACCACCTCCTTCACTACTGCCATCACCAGCAGTATTGAAGGCGGGTGGCCGGACGGCCGCCGCCACCGTAGAGCGAACTGGGGGTCAGTAGGTGGTTGGGGAGTGGCAGAGTATGAGGGCCGTACAGCTCTCTCTCTTCTGTGTCCGGGCGTATGCCAGTAGTGTGGGGGCGTCACGCTCGAGCCCGAACCGCTGGCTGCTTGCCTGCTTACCCGGGGGTGTACAATGTTGGACAAATCAAGATAGGGACAACGAGTGGACAGGCCAGCCGACCGGTCTGGATGAGGGTATTTAAAAAGTCTATGAAAAATCTATGGAAGCTTGAGATGAGTAGGGAGAGGGTAAAAGCGAGAGGATTGTGCTATTAGTGGGAACTATTGGTGGGGGCCTAACTCTGGAGGGCAATGGGGAAAGCTGAGACGTGTGAGTGCTTGTGTACTAGCGGAGACTGCATGTGTCTATGTGATAAAAGTGTCTACATGTTAGAGAAACGATTACTAAGCATTACGAAAATAGTAGGTAGCGCAGTTTTGGGTAGATTGGCTTAGTGTGCGGTGCTGGTACTTGAGCTGGTGGTGATCATCGTAATTGTATCGGACGAGTAGTAAGAAATTGCCATTCCTGGCGTGAGTTAATTTGGTGTGTTTGCATGGCTCGTTGCGATGGAGGGCCATACCCATGGAAGACTGCTGGAAGGAGGGGCAGGAAAAAGACAAAGTGGGTTGTAATCTGGAGATTCGATGCGTGACAGGTGGTTGAGAGGGGGACGAGGGAAGTCTGGCGGGGTGCGTTTGGTTATACCTCAACAAAGAAAGAGAAATACCACGTTCGATCCGTTCACTTAAAACGACGACGGCCAAGAAAGTAGCAATATCTCTTACCGAATCAGCATAAACGAATAAACGGATCAACCACCAATACACGTGCTCCAAATAGCCTAGAAGCGCCGGAATAAAGCCACAAGCTCTTCCCGCTCTTGCTTCGTGGAAAAGGAGGTCAGACTGCAGAATGTTACAGAGTAAAGACAGACAGAGAAAATAATAATCTAATTATAAACGAGAACAAAGCGAAGATTAATAAGAAAACAATTTAGTGACATGTGGTTACGGAACATCGGGTAATTACAGCTTGTGTGTATAGTTATTATTATCACTAGGGGTATTGTTACTAACTATTCATTAGAGTACACATGGTAATCAGCATGCAGATACATAGCTCATGCAATTTTTGCAGGCAATTTTAATTGCACTGCTGCGTAAGTCAATAATACATTATTGATTTTTATTGAGTAATCTAGCATATCGAGGTTCTCGAACTTCTAATACATGCTCAGATCCGTATTTCGTGAAGCTCAGTTACCGTCTGTGATCAATAAAAATTTTATCAAATGGGATGTCATTTATTTTGGTTCATGTAGATGCAGTTAAGTTGTACTTGTTTTGTGCAAACATTCATTTTGTGTAACAGTGCTCTTTTATTTGTCGAAACATAGACTACGGGCGTATGTATTCCAAAAGTCAAAATTTTTTTTTATGGTCTTGGATATTAAATTATATTTAAATATCGTTCGGGTGATGTCCATCAGTGATTATCATATTCTATTATTTAATCCGGGGCGCAGTAAATGTAGAATTAGGGTATTTGTTGGTTGCCTGGTTTATTATTATTTTGGTTTATTATTGTTATTCTGGTTTATTATAATTAGATTTACATTGCAGGTGAACAAATTTATTAGTTCGTATTTGCATGTTACTGCAATGATCACGTCTGACGATTATTCATCGATTTTGCGTTAACAGCTATTCCCAGAACTACTCTTTCATATATATATATATATATATATATATATATATATAT
>MNPL01005708.1:1914-40170 GCA_002081605.1 Tropilaelaps mercedesae
CCTTAGCTGGTAGAAACTAGGGCCTCATTTCTGCTCATCCAGTCATTCTGCACGATGTCAGTAAATTACTGCTTATTATTTAGGCGAAAAAATTATTCTGTGTGGTCTCACAATTTCTTCACTATTAGCTTTTAACACCGCAATAGCACTGGGGCACGATTCTTCGATAGCAACGATGCTGTACGGTATTCACTTACGAACGTGAGCTGGACTTCCTACGGCGCATTTCCCCTCGAGTTCGTCGATGACGTTTTTCATCGTCAGAAGGCTTACTCCGCGAAGGACACCTTTGCTGCAGGTGTCGATAAATTTGTGAGTGCATACAGCTGAAGAGATCCCTTTCCTACGCAAAAAAAGACAGTCAGCAAGAAGTGAATCGTGACTAAATTTCTCTGGATTATTTGATATCTTAGGACACTGTTTTTTTCCAACCACCGAATCAGTAAATGAACAACGCAATATTGAATGAATCCCGTGTACACAGGCTTAGCTGTAATAGATCAGTTAGGTATCCTGCCATAGAAAATACCGTACTTCAAGGTTTTGTGGTTTTTAAAGCGTAAGCTGTACAATAGACAAAGAAACTATGCATGTTGGCTCTTGAAAATCATTCCAAACTGGAGTAAAATAAACGGCTATATGTCAGTCATTGTAGTTCACAACTAAATTCGTGGCCTAAACTATGTTGAGATCAAAATAATTCAATACAGTTGCAATTGCACTATGCTTGCATACGCAAGCATAGTGCAATTGCAACTTGTCAGGTATAGAAAATTTTTTTGAAAGAGCTAAGTAGTGAAAAACAGGTTTCATTAAATATCACTTTACCATCCTCGGATATCTTACTCGCATTCGTTTTTTACAGCTTCGTCATACAGGGCCAACTGAGAGCTTGCGGAAAAGATGAGGAAACTAGAACCACATTTGTTGAGGTCCTCGATCCGGCAAGGGGCCTCATCACTGAAGCCGGGTTGAGCAGCCAAAGCATCTACTAATACAAGGTAAACGAAGTGATAAATCAACATAGTTGTCATTTTCAAGATAAGAATATTTCTTTGCTGTGCAGACATGACATGGTATTCTCAATCAATACTTGCGCTTTAGTAAATACTTCAACAAGTCTATATAGGATAGGAGAAAAATGTTAAAAGGATCTGGGAAAGTCTGCTTTAGTTTTAAAACTTTTCAAGCCGGACGTAGCATCATCCAGTGCATAACACTTCACCTTCAACATATGAAGTAATTTTTTACTAGCCAATGTGACAAGTCGGATTCACAAACGGATCCCTTCAATCGACTCGTATAGTTGTGAATGAAACTACACAAAACATACGGTATAGTCCGGATGCAGAGAGGGCGATGAAAAGGACGAACACCATCACGGCTTGCAGTTACAGTCGGTTCATAAAGCGGAGGTCGTGCACTTAAATGCGTACAAGCTCTAATACGGTTCCCTCTTTCACTGATGATCCCTGCTAGAGTTCTGACTGACGACTTTTCAGTTCGCTCCCGATGGAACGTATAGGATACTTGTGGAGCGTACGAATCGGGTCTCACATTTATAGGTATGAGCGGAGACCCTCCTCGCTGCGGCAAGACGATGGGCGCACTCTGACAAATACATGTATACGTCGCGTCTGTGTCGCCTCGTCTCACCAGAGCATCGGGCTACCATATACCGTAAACGAAAATCGTTTTCTACTTTCAGTTCCCGTCCGTATACAATCGATAGTTTTCTGGCTTTAATTAATCAGAGGTAATATTTAAAACGAAACGTAATCGCATTTTACAAGTGTATAATATTTAGATGGTTTGGAGAGCTAAGTAGCTGGCTGTATAACACGCTGCATGGCTGGTTCCGAATTTGGTTGTCGGCTCGAGTCCTACTATGCGGCGTATAAAGTTTGCTATCAAGTAACGTTGCATTAAGTAAGGTAAAGTTGCGTATTGAGTAAGGTTCAGGGATATTGTGGCAGACGTCACAATATCCCTGAACCCCGGGCAGCAGTATGCCGCGCGGACAACACCGAAGTGCTGCTGACTTCGCGGAGCCGAAATGTCCAAAAGTCTTCATAGACCTTGGTGAAATCCCTCGCATGCGCCAAGGTAAGGCGGGCAGTCTTCACAGCTGACTGCCGAAATACCTTACATCCTACTGAATTTTTAGATAAACTTTTCGAAAAATTTCGGAACCGCAGTGGTCGGTAGTGGCAAGTTGCCTTTGGATGAGTACAGGGTGACCGAATCCCTGATGACGTAGCGATCAGTGTATGTACTCTCCAGCGTGTGGCTTCTAGATTAAGTGAATACACTACAACGAATGTGATTAATACACGTCGGCTTGAACGCTATATTATATCATATGCAAGAATGTGTCTTCAACAACCCCTCATTAGGAAAATAAAGAAAGGTTGAGAATAATTTAGCTTTAGTAAAAGATTCGCTATCAGCAAGTAGCAGCTGAAATATTTGGAAAAGATTTTTGAAGCAGCTGCCCCGTAATTTCTGCCCCCTGAATTTCATAAATTCATCCATGCATGAAATTCGTTACGAATGACATTTACAATAAATGTACGTGTTATAGAGTGCCACAAGTCCTCGCATATGCACACCTGAGTTAGAGGGAAGACTCTGTTTATAAACTTTATGTAATCAGGCTGTTCAAAGTAGTGCAAAATTATCTCGCTTCTAACAAATCGAGTCAAAATCTTTCACTGCTTAGACTGCTAGGCTTAGCAGCATTTAAAAAAGGATCACGAAATGGTGATCGTTTTTCGTTGGCCATAACTGGAGAGCATTGACCTGAATAACAGCTGGATCCACAAAAGCGACACCATACACGATGACACAACAGCATTATTTTAAGAAATATTTTCCGAGATAATCTCAACAGTTGTTTGCTAGCCTTCAGGACCTTAATTTCAACTCCGTTAAACATTTTCCTGCAGGATTTCTTTTTAAATATAGTCTGCTTTGTATGTAAACGCGCAATACTGCCGTGAAGATGCTGTAAAATCCATAAAGGTATCGTTTCTGCCTTAGGTTGCAAGTGCTGCTCGTGTGGATAACTTGTTCAGTATGATTAACTACGTATATTTTTTTGTAATGCCTTCTTGTACATGACATAGAAACGGGACAGGTCTAAGACTTACGCTTAGTTGTGTATTTGGCTTTTTCAGAATTAATTATATAAGATAGCGATATCATAATTGCTTCAACTGACGCAGAATTGTGCCCTCGCTTATCAAGCATTCCTATACAACGCAATAATGTCAGTAATGTCGTACTAATTTAACAATGATTGTAAAATTTACATACACAGGAATTGCACTGTACCTTTGCGTGAATAAAAGATGTTTTAAAATGAAATACATTGAATTGATCGAGAATTTGCTAAGCGGTATCAATGTTGCCAAGAATTGGCATATAAATAAATCGAATGGCAAAAAATCCGTTACGTTAGCTTCATCACAAGTTATATATATATATATATATATATATATATGATAGTCCATTGAGCGCAATCCTTAAAAAGAGTTTGCAAAATGCCAAGAAGCTATAGAACATAACTTCAACCTAATCTATTCCCAAAGGAAGCACAGGTCGTGAGGATAAGTGGAGTAACCAACAAATGGTCTAGGGGTATTCAGACACTGGTAGTTGGCCCAAGAAAATACAAAGAAGGTAACGAAGCCACCACTTTAAATAACTCCGTTATCTTAAAGGACATTCACTTCACAACCTGCTGTCTTTAGAGCTTCACAACCTACTGGTAAGTTATTTTAAAAACTTCAACTCATGAAGGAACAAGCCTGTCTAGACACACTTCATAGTTCGAAAAAGTGAATAATAAATACATTTATGTTAGCGACTCTTTAGCTAGTCACGTTCAATTCGACAAGTGCAATTCAAGATTAATATATGCGGAATAAAACCGCTGTTAAGTAACCATTGTGTCAATTATTGAATTTTTTCGTAACGAGCTGCAAACAAATTTAGGCAAACATCTACCACCAAGTATCAAATGGTCTGAAACCTATGAAAGTACATTATATAATATCGGAAAGAGATAAAGAACGTACGTTACCAGAAAGTGTGGTATTGCCAATTCGAAAGTGCTATCATAGCGTGTTTGCTTGAATAATTTCCAGAAACCGTCTTCATCGCTTCAAGTAAAAATAGAAATATAAGAAGCACCTGGCCGTATGTTTATTATTTTTACATGTTTTACTTTCAGAACATTACCAAAGCTTTGTCGACTTGGCTACTGACAGAATTTTCATGCCTCAGTGAAAAATACTCGATTAGTTGAGTCACCACGTTGCTAATCACCATTATTTTTCAAAGTTCGTCGATTAAACATGTCATAAATTTTCTTATGTAATAGCACTTTTGAATTGGCAATGCCGCACTTTCTGGAGACGTGCGTTCTTTATCTCTTTCCATTATTATGTAATGCACTTACATATGTTGCAAGACATTTGATATTTGCTAGTAGATGTTTGCCTAGCCCAGGCGCTATATGCTGCCGATAAATTTAAGACTTATCTCAGCCTGCTTTGGCTGGAGAATATTTTTAACGACATAAATAAGGATGAAGCTGATAAATCAAACTAATTATTCATGTGGACACGAATGTCTAAAAAATTGCTTCTAGTCTACTAATTATCACATAATAAACAGAATAAGCAACATCGTTTGTTCCTTCGCTAATGTCGTTCGTTGATATTTTTGTTAGGCCGCATTGATGAGTCCACTTGGGGACAATACGATTGTACAAATAAAAAATTCAAAAACGTATATTTTCTTGTGCTCCTTGGACTTAGCCAAGTACAGCATGTATAAACCGGCTGCACGCATAAGGATAACTGCAGCGATGCTGGTGTTATTACAACAGTGCAGACAGAATTTCGTGGTATGTAGTCGAGAGTAACAGTTTGCAGCAAACACCGCAATTATAACGTTAGATGGCCGATGTATGGCGGTTATTGTGCAATCGTCGTCCATATTAGAACGCGATACTTACAGGTGCTGTTTTATGTACAAGTGACACGTGTATTAGATAAAAATCGATGTGATCGCTGTGCATTATTTACATTTAGTAGTCCACGAGATGAATTTATGAAAAGATCTGCAAAGTGATCTTGGTCCGTTCATATTTTTTAGACCACAGTGAATGTTTTCATCGGACTTCTCATCCGCTTGCTTTGATAAAAAAAGAATTATAAATGGGTCGATTGAATAAGACATAAAATAGTAAACGATTGCTCTCACTCAAGATTTAAAAAACGAATTAGGCTCACAAGCACTAAATAAAGCAATAATTACGATTGTTTTATAAAATAATCATTTTTCTGAATTATCATCGCAATAATAATATTGATTGCGATGATCAGTGCACAAAAATGGAGGATATTTTAGACTTCTATAAATTAAACAAGTTCCTGCAATCTTGTTCAAATTCTTTTATGTATGTTGAGCATACACAAATTCGCTACGTGTTTGTGGTTCCCATTTCTTTGCTTATGTGATTGGTGCATTACACTGCAAAGTATCAATCTTCTGTGTTATTATTATGTAAGTGTGATAAAGAAGTAATGGTAATTATTGCGCATTTTCTTGTCTCTATATCGTTTAATTTAAATAGCAAAAGAAGAAACTACCCTGTTCAAAGCAAATCTGGCGCCACATTCCGAAACTATTTTCGGCGTCATCCTGCAGGTTTCTGTCCAGTGTGCAATATCATATGACACAATATAAGCAGAATATGATGCGGACGGGCCAGTTGATAAATTCAAAGATTAACAGCCACGCATAGATCAGCTACATTACTGCATTATCTTGACATAACTTTACCGCAACATTATCTTTATTTATCTTATTTACTTCATCTAATTGTTTATTTTATTTCGTAAGGTGTGGAAAAGGTGGAAAGGGGCGAGAAACAAATAATAAGAGAGAAAGAATCACATGTCCATAAAGACTCCAAAAATATAAAGGATCGTGCAGTAGTGATGAAACCACTAATCAAGCAACAGATATCGGTCTGTTCATTAATTTCTCTTTTACTCGTTTATTACCATATTCAGTCGTCCTTAGCTAGGAGACTGTTTTCCGATACATGAATTGCATTGTGGATTACAACGATACCTAAGACAGACATATGTAAATGACTAGGTGCATGAGCAGTGAGTCTTAAATCCATACGTTTGACGTCATCTAATTTAGCAAATAACGGCAATCACATAGATGTTGGTACGTTTAAATATGTGCATGTCAACATTTTCTGCAATGATAATCTGGTAATTTCTAACTTATTAACCTTAAAAGATCTTGCAACGTTTAACGTTGTGTGCCCCACTACCTAGGTCGGACTTTGAGATGTCTGGCATACTGATCAGACGTTTGCTTCCTCATATGTTCCTCGGAATACATTGTGCGGTCCAAACACGTGCAGCGTTTAGAGTATATTAAA
This sequence comes from Tropilaelaps mercedesae, assembly GCA_002081605.1. Lineage (NCBI taxonomy): Eukaryota > Metazoa > Arthropoda > Arachnida > Mesostigmata > Laelapidae > Tropilaelaps > Tropilaelaps mercedesae. The sequence continues at coordinate 8,390 of MNPL01005708.1, forward strand.
AGCCAAATTAATTTGTGCTTAACCCACTTTTATAAGGCAGGAAGGCAGGTCCATGAAGGACCCTTGAATGGACGCACTTTTTAGGAATTCTTTGGATGGACGCGAGTCTTAGGTGAAGACTTACGCTGAACTAGTGCGATCCCCGAACTAGCCCCGGTTCAACAACGGTTCAACGTACGGTACGAGGGTAACACTTAGAAATAGTAATATACCTGTACGTTTAGGCATTACGTATCTTACTTTAAAATTATTTTATACGTTACTTATGGCGGGTGTTTATCATAACAAACAAACATTAAGTAAAATTCCAAACTTTTGCTCACATAGGTTCATTCTTACTTAAGCTCTTTTTGCAAACAAATCGACGGCGGGCTGCGCAGAGCTGCTACTTATGTAGCTTAGAGAAATGTCCGAAAATCGTATTCACTTTTAATGCCAAAGTCAGGACAAAACAGTCATCTTGTAGTTACATTTTTGTGCACTATTAATCATACTGGCCGGTCTATGAAGTTAAATCAAGTACTGTTCCCGTGCGACGTTAGCCCCCAAGTACACCGAATGTGCAAGTCACTTGCGCTTATAAAAAATGTTTTGTGCACATGTGTGACTTACTGCTAAAATTAGTATGAAATAGGTCATTTTAAATCACTGTTTCAGGTTATTTATCCACAGTTACATACCTTCATTTACACTGGATGTTTTGATGTTTGGATGTTTACACAAGTTCGGTCTTGGGATCATATTTAAAAAATTAATTTTACGAAATTCGTAACTCAACATTAGGTTCATGTGCTTAATTGAGCTCTAGTTACTCCATTGGACCATTTATAGTTGAAGTGCTAGCATCTGAACATTTTCAAGCAGTGAATTGCCATTGGTAAAGTATTATGACTTAACAGTAATAAGGGCATATATATTCCTAAAGCAGGGTGTGGTGGGTATCTCTGACTGGCTAGTAGTTAGCGTCTTGTGTAAATTTTATATGTATTTTCTTATGACAAACTGCACGCCAAAATGCCTTCTAGCCATCATTGTCAGCTATTGTAAAAAACGATGCCATAGAGAGGCCACCAAAGCACTACTTGATTAGCAATATACTGAGCCACCGAATCTTTGCAACTTGACATCATCATCATTTAAAATGAGCCGCCATTGTGACACGATTACTCTGTTAGTAGTTTCCGCTGCAACATTAATCGTAGCTTTTCCATCGGATTCCGGAACGCCACTAAATGTTCAGGGTGAACGCTGGTGTATGCTTAGGTCGGAGGATGTGATATCTTTACGGGCTCAGCCAAATCGGTCATTTCCCATCGTGTGTGATTCTCTCAAACCCAATATGGAAGGTAGCAAGGGCTTTCCTGAGACTATATCTTTTGGCGAATTTATCAAACGGCAATTGACGTGTTTAAATAAAAGGTAGGTCTTTCTCTCCGCCAAAAAGCCTTCATGCCTTTACTATTTGTTCAACTCTCATGCAAATACTACCTGAGCCGAAAATGTATGCACTTATGAGTAATACCTTTCCTTAGGCATAAGTTGTCCTTAGATTGACATATTTTGACCTCTTATTGTGAGGGTTAAAAAAGAAACAACTAACTTAACGAATACATGCTCTTTCCAGATATTGTTGTGTATCACCATGTATAAGAACAACGTAAAAATAGACAACTGGCTGTTTAAGTGTTGGGTTAGCTTTCGTCCCCCCTGTCGTAACTGCTATTACATTATAGTCGATGCGAAAAAACCACTCAACTCCTTTAGATTGAATTGACGCCCCACCGACTATTACGGACAAAATATTACAGTTAGTATGACGGCAGGAGCGTCCATTTGAACCAAAAATATCAACTAAATAACGTTCACTACCTCTCGTTTTATTGTGCCCCATTATGCAGGACTGCTCGATCCTTACACGGCGCTTGTACCCTACTTCGTAACCTCCCGATTTCCTTGCAAATTCGCTATGTGTTTGTGATTCCCTTCTGTTTGCTCATGCTGAGTGCTTCAATGTGCATCACTTGTCTACGCGTCTCAACAGCGAGAAAAGCAAACTACAGGTAGGCACAAAGTATATCGGGGTTTACTTTGTAGATGTGAATGCCGTGAGGTACACCTCTAACTGGTGTGAAGTATTATACACAGGTAAAAAAAACAGGACAATTATAAAGATGTGGCACTAGTTACAACGAAATCATCGAGGTACTCTGAGAAATCTGATGGGGCTAATGGACACGGGCATAATCGTTATGGATCATAACAACGCGCACGCTAACCGAACAACTTTAAGCCGAATTTCAATCCATCAAGTATTTTCCAGTGAGCTGAAACGCAGCAGAAACAAATTATATAGCTACATGCAAACAAAAACACAGTAAGGCGAGGATTTATTCGTGTCCAGATTTCGATCGCAGATCCGTGGTATATAATGCTACGCCAACCTCAATGCAATAAAATTTTATAAATTAACGACGTTATTATAAACGAACATCAGCAGCGGTCAGAAACAATCTGTTGTCTCTGAACAAGTAAATCTGTCATGTTGGAGCTTATCATACCATCCTTGTTGCTGCCAAAGTCGTCAGTAATGTAGAATCAACATTGTTCATGAACATGAAATGCCTTCTTTTCTTGGGTATTTCAGATTGTCGGGTGCTATTGGCCGCTTCTAAAAGATCTACCCATGTGCTGTCTTTGTTTTTGCCTGTCTCCTGTTGCTTTCGCTTTTAACTGACGGAATTATGGTACCGAGAAAGACACCTAAAATAAAATCACGTATGAGTTCTTGAATATTTGCTTTATCCATATAAATAAATAGACTTCTTTAGAGGACCTCTCTATATCTTACAAGTATCTATTTTCCTATGTTGAACAAAACTTACAAATATAGAAAAATGTCTGTCATTTAATATGTGCGTCAGCGTTTAATATCTGTCAACTGCCAGTTCCTGCTTGTACAGCATGTTTTCGGCTTTTAATAAACCGCCCGGCGGGTATAGTTTTGGCGGGAATGTTTCCATGCCTTCCATTTGAGCCCGGCAGAGAAGGCTCGCCCTTTCACCGTGTACTGTCAAATAGATCACCTTAATCGCTGCTCAGATGTTGCGAGTCCGTCTATTTCAGATGTTCGCATCTACCCGCCCGTTTCTTCATGACGCGATAACTACGAAATCTCTTTGTAGCTTTGGTTAAGTAATAAACGTGCGTGGTCGATATTTAACGGTATGCACCATACATGCATGGTGGATTCCTGCTATCGCTGACTTTTCCACCAGACGACATCGTTTAAAATGCCCGCCGCCACTTGACTAAGACCGAATTTTTTTTTTTAACTACAGCAAAACTCTCTCAAATATAATCTGCAGAATGTCACGTTGGATGACAGCGACATCAACTAGCAAATGAGCCTTCCGAGCGTTAACCTATCGGGCAAGTTTACATTTCGGGGGAGGTTTAAATGTTAAAGGTCAGCTGTTGTCGAAGTGCTGCTCTTCGCACTGCTACTGCAGTGCTTACGCGGGCGCCGCGTATTAACCATATACTACTGCTATCATACTGCGAGAGGGCTTTTAGTGGAGGGAGAGACCCGCTGCCTGCTAGAGCGGCCACAAAACGAACATTTCTATACGTTTGTTATCAGCAGTGCGTTGCGTCTATGTTCGATTAGTTTCGAGTGCTTTGGCGTGTTCTGCCGTCCATTCTCGTCGTTGATAGGGTGAAGGTGTGTGTGTGTGTGTAGGTAAATGCCAACAGAAGTGCATTCGCGCAAAAGATACCCGGCGATTTGGCGGACCTGAAACGCGCGGAGTTTAGGAGAAAAGCGGTGGCAGGTTGCAGTTAGACCCCGCGGATCTCCGAAACGGTTCCTAGAAGTCGGCGAACAAATGAAGTGAAAGGTTACGGACACTGATCAAAGCGAGGTAAGAATCGAGAAAATGTCAGTGGGTTAACCTATGTTTATTTTTTTAATCAATAAACGAGGTGTAATAGCACGCAGAATGTTTATACCAAGGTATTGATTCTACGGAGGGTGGGGCCCCATGAATGGCTGTGTAAGAAGCTATAGACTGAGACATATTTGTGTAGCAACAGCATTTTAATAATATGAATCCACGGATACGTAGAAGGTGCACAATATAATTTTCACGTGGTAGAGATGTTTTCCTATCGATAACGAATATTCGGATATAGAAGATTACTGCCTGCCTAGCGTCAGTAAAGTTGACAATTGAGGGTATGAGTCCATCTTACAGGTTTATCCGATTGACTGCTTAACTACAATGGGACTTAATTGCATATAAATAAAGAGACTTGTTTGCTTGAAATGCTGCAATTTACATCGCAGTCTTGTACAATTTTCGTCTAGCTGAAGCTGCGCTGACAGCCTTATATTTTTTTGAATGTTGCTTATCTATTCCTTCAACCAGACGGAGACCCTGGGCGACTGTATGTAAATTAAATTCGTGCTGATGTCTCGCTGCAATCCTTTGGTGGCTTTTTAAATATTGATATATACTGCGGCGGTAACTTCATATAAATATTAGTCAATTATTTATTTGGAATGACAATAGATAGGCATTTTAGTTTAACGTTGACGCAAGAGATTCAGGAGCCGGTGTGTTCAGTCATATCCACACCTGAAACTTACGAATACGTCGGTACCTTTATGTGTCTCTACTACTTAGGACCTTGTTTGTTTGTCGGATGAGCCCAAAACTACGTGAAACGTAACTATGTAAAAGTCTAAGATTTATTAAAGTCCGGTTGGAAACATAACCGTCATTTACGTTTAAGTAAGAAGCGAATTTCAAATTATGGACTGAGAGAGTTAATTGCCATTTAATTGTTGTCATGCTTGGGCTGTTTGACATAAGTTGAATATTTGTCTGTATCTTTAGTTGCGTAACTTAGATATCGTACAATTGCGTTGAGCAATCAAATACAGATAAAGCACCAAATCCGACGTCCAACGCCTTGAATCTTATTCCGGACCATCTTGGCTTATCAGATTTTTTTCTGGCTTCTATAACAGAGAAATATATAATTTCAGAGTAATGTGTGTGAGGAAAGACATGTAATTGTTACTGACCATATTGATCAATAAGACGAACATGGAGCGCCTTGTTTGAATTTGTCTCGTCGCTTATTCAGCTACTACTACCGGCTAATAGTGTATCTAATTTAGCCTGGGGCTACATGCTGGCTGTCTTAAGAGAAATCACGATAAATTGACAGTCGTCTACAGATGGCAACGTCAACAAAACCTGATATGGAAAACAGAACGTTTTTTAACAACCACCCAATTCAGCTTTTTGTCACCAGCTAGCTATTGCGTTATCATTTTAGTTTGTTTCGCTAGTATACGGCGAAAAAAATATGGCTGGACGTCGATTTCACGGACCATAGTTTGCTCTACTGGATCAGATTAAACTTCCCTCACATAATATAAACAGTAACCAAAGAGTCCTCACATATGTTCAAACTCGAATCAAAGCGCTGATGGGAGAGACTTGTTAAATCTCTTTGCATCTGTTGTAAAGCTGACGACAACTTCATTCGGCACATAATTAGTGTCGATTAAAATTTAGGTAGTTTTATAACGTTTAATAGAAATACGTTTTTTGAGTACTTAAATTTTTGTTTTCACGTGAATGACGACTGGTTCAAAATTGTTTTTTTGAGGTCCCCGTTGATCTCGCTCAAGTTGAAAATAAAACTGTTGCAGCTGGGCCGGATAAAATCTTTACATGGTTACTCGAACTGTCGACAATTTTCTTTGTGACCCCAGAGAGATTAAAATGAGCCTCAGAATTTCAGAAGAAAATTTTTAAACCAGTTGCTAGTCACGTCAGCACCTGTAAAAGTAATTTAGATAGCCCCCGAGAAATATATATATATATAAAGAATACTAGAATAATCTGTGTTCACCGACGCTACCATACGATATATATTTGTTAGTGATCCGCTTTGCCGTTAGTGGCATGTGCAAACTAACGCTTCAGTAACGAACTCCCGCTTCCCGCACTTGATGATCTGCTCGAACAAGTCAATCTTACAAATGGATAAGAGGTAACTTTTGTACGGTTAACAACTCGTACAGTTTTTAAACATTGAATAAGCTCTTCTTTATTCGAAAAAGAATTTTAAAATTTGCTCCCTATAATAATTACAGCAATTAACGAAAGCAGGTACTGACAGCTAGTGACTCACTTAAGAATTTAAGCATAATCAAATTGTAACAAGCGGTTAGGTGTGCTTGTCACTTTCTAGCATAATTTGGACCATTTGCCATTATACAGTGTCACTCAGTTTACTAATCACTCGGTGCGCATTACTTGTGAATTTGTAAATGGAACGATGTGTATATAGCCTTAGGGCCAGGGCATCGACTTGAGGTGTTAAAATATTTTCTCATCCGCTATTAAGCGACTTTGCTTTAACTTAGCCGGCAACAGAAATATATAAGTCTTCCAGATAATAAATAAATAAATAAAAAAAATAAATAAACCAAAAATCAAATGCCATTGAGGTAAACGATTACAACATGGTGACAAAAATGTATTTCGCGTCATTTTTTTAGTAAGGTTTATGGGCAGGCGTGGAAAGCAGGTATCCGTTAGGTAGTTGATTTATAGGTAACTCACCGAAAATTGCTCAGTCTGTGTGTGCAGGTCGGTTAGGGTTTATGTCTTACCGGTTACTGAACCTAAGGGTGGGGGGAACACGGGGCTTTAATGGGTTTGTAAGTTCCACACTAGCCATTGTGAATGGTAGCAGTGACATGCTAGTGCTATCTGCATTAACCGAAACTTCCATAAAAGAATCGGTTAGGGTAATGTCTTTTTCATACGTATTATTTAGCACTGGTAGAAATCTCTTAATATTGCTTTACCTACTCTGTTATGAGCAACTCACCGGGTGACGCTGATCATCAGTGTATAAATTATTGTCGTGTAACGGTAAAATATCTGCGATATTTTTTACTTTGCCTATATTTAGTCGTTATTATGCCTATACTTTGCCTATATAAGAAAAACAAATCCGAGCGAGCGTTGGCCGCTCAGCCACTGACTAAAAATGTGTATTTTGGAAAACGGTTTTCTAGTGTGAGACAAAGCAATTGTCAATACGGTCGGATCGCAAAGGCCAGTTTTCATGAAAAGTTCATTTCTACGCTAACCAGCCACGACAAAGAACTGCGGTGGAGCTTTTTGTGATTGGTCTTTCCGATATATAAGTGAGAGCCACACCAAAGGGCAATCTGTGTCTCAAAAAAATAACGTATAATCGCAGTGCGTTGGGAAAAAGTACAACAATATACCATATCAGATTTAACCCTTATGTGATATCATACTTCTTTAGCGGACTTAATGGGCAATAGTAAACGAAGTAGTTTGTTCCTTTTTAATTAAGTTTTAGTGAAGTCTTGGTTTTACATTGGTACACTCTTGTGGATTTTTTGCACACAATTAACAACGAGGCTGTTTCAATGTAAGGTTTTCGAAGTTATGCAATCAGTTAACCTAAAATAGTTACAAACATGATGAGTACTAATTTGAGTATATTGTCAAGGTAGTTTTTAACAGGCTTTGCCGTCCTTTGATTGATTCGATGACCACGGAGATACTCCGTTTCATGACAGTCATTGAGTTGCATCGAACTGGGTATTCTTTATGGCCTCAGTGTCAAATAACTAAGATTTACAACAATTGTGCAATAATTTCCGGGTCGTATGTGAAATTGTGAGCTGCAGTGAAATTAGGTATCAGTAAAGGATCTATTGTTTTACTGTAATACTGTTTTTGTACATACAGTATTTTGTTAGATCAAAAGTTTTCTAAAAGGACACCGTCACACTATAGATTTACGACTAGGTTCAGCTCTGCTTCTATTCTTCACGAAATTAATAGATGTATTAACTTGTCCGGGTTAGTCTTTTCTGCTCCGTTTGTCTAACCAGGTTGAAGTTTGTTCCAGAAACAAAACATCCACCAACTGCCACTGCAATTCTTACATTGGCTAATAAATACAAATGTTGTATTAAAGATACTCAGCCGATTAAAAAATACTCATTTATAGGTGTAATAAATCTAGTAGAACTGAAAGCCTCGTTACTTCAGCTTTTTCGATCTCTCGACAATTTGGAAAGCGTTGTGTTTGATAACATTTAAAATAAATTTGAAGCAACATTGCTGATATGTTTAATCAATTACATTTACAGGTAAGCTAGTGGCGAGAATTTGTGTAATTTTCTGAAATTCCGACTTGTAAAACAAAGCCGTGCTAGAAGGCACTCAATGGTGTGTCAGGTCACACTAACCTGTCAGCAAAAGTCTGCGTGGCCTGGCTTTTTGACAAGCTAAATGACAGGCCTTGTCTGTCACTATCTGAAGTCAGGACACGCTCGAATCGTACGAACCGTAGTGTATCAACCTTGGCACGGTGTCTCATAAATCAAGTTAACAATTCGTTGTTTTGGCTTCGCTTTTTTGGTCCCAATCACCGGTCACACGTTTTGGCAATTGGCTGTGAAGCGACCACACAAAAAACAACACTCCATAGATGGATTATAGAACCGTGCAAGTCGTGCGCAAGGGGTTAATATAATTTATAATATACAATTTTCGAGTAGTAGTAAATACAAACTGTGTACATGTATTGGACCGGCTTTAAAGTTGGAGTTGTCTCGACCATAAAACGAAATGCAGCCCAATCATTAATCATTTTGACAATCCTAAAGTTGCGAGTAGGGTTTGCAACGCACCAATTATGTTAAACATAAGCACCTTTTTGGACACGCTGTGTAGATTGTATCTGTATGCATTGAGGTATTGTATCCGTACACATTGAGGTTGTTTTTAGGTTTAGTAAAATGTAGAATTTGCGTAAGTTATTTTTTCTAATGTAGTTAATTTAGATCGCTTTAGTGTGTACAAAACGTGCCGGTGATGCTTATCCAAGTTTAAGGCACGTGCAACGCCCATTGATGGGTAAATAAGCCGTGTAATATGGAGATGAACAAATTTAACTTAATTTTTAGTGATAATGATAATGAAAGTACGAAGAGAACAAAAATGGTTTCGAATCTATGATGACCTAACCGCAAGTTCCACTTCTCACCGCCAGGGACAATCCTCACGTCAAAAGGTGATTATCATTCACGTATTTCTGGTGAAATTTTTAAGTCTTATACTATCTTAGGTTGAGAAGCGAATGGAGGAGCATGGTTTACTTGCTTAGCATAAAGCCGTTCGTTCTAAATCAGCATAAATCAGTTCGTTCTTATATCTGGCAAGCTCTTAGTTCATTTGTAAAAATTGTACGCGTTTATTGTCGGACCCGAGCCTTTTACGAACTTAACATCTATGTTAATTTTCATACGTTAATAAAAATCACAAAGTCCGTTAACCTGTTAAGTAGAGCTGGAGTTAAATGTGGATAATATGCGCTTCCAAGAAAAAATGTCATGCTCCGTATCATTGACTTAATTTCTGAGCACGAAGCAGTGGCTGGGGAGAGTGCCGTCACATGGGAATAAGACTCCTTTATGGTTTATTCATCAGCGCACGGTGCGCGCCAGATGCATTTTGTTCGCAGTTATTGACCAGTGGTTTCTACTCTGCTCACTGCAACCCCTATGGAATGCGTTTAGTTCTGTTTACTGATGTTTTTTACCGTAATATTAATAATAATCCAATTTATTCAACCGAAAGTCATATTTAGTACTAGCTTCACGTTCATTCGCTGTGTCTGCGTTTTGCTATGTATTTTCTAAAAGTATTTTTTGCACAAAAAAGACTTTTGGGGTTGCCTCGAGCATTACTCCATTCCCTTTTGCATTGTATTGCCAGCTTTGCATTGGTTAGTCCTGGGTCAATTTAAACAATAAAAGCCTGACGGTACATATCTATTACTGGCTGACTTTTCTTGTTGCTTTTCAGTGCTAATGTATCGAATTCACACATGGTATTACTACACGGCCTTGCTTAAGTTAGCGTTCATGTGATGTTTCGCTTATTATCCCTCGTACACACCTTTGCAGGCATTTAGTAATAAAAAGTTCAGATTGTGTTGCGAAGTTTATTTGTCCAAAAAGTGTTGCAGCTATTAGTGTGTGTCGCATTGGCTTGGCGGGCTCAACTCGAAATTTGTCACAAGCATGCGATAACATAGATATTGTTTGGAAATCTGCCGTTAAGAAAATGCGCCTAGCTAATTTGGCAATGTCTCAACGTTTTTTTGTAGTGGTTCCTTTGGTCATCGTAGCAGCAAGTGCCTGTGTCGATTTTTCTAAGTGTATAGAGCACCATTAGTAAAGGATAGAAGCTCTTAGTCAATCCTTAAAGAACTTTATTTTTTGGCTATTATGGAAATTATTGAAGCGTCTATTTGAAGTGAATGTTCTAACAAATAAACAACTGAGAAACTTTGACGACAATCCGATATCATTTTCTGCTTTGCAGACCTTATGAGATTTTGATTCCATACATACCTATGCCACGGTACCTTTGACATGTAGCCTCCCATAACTGAGCCGTTCGCCCATCTGTAAAATTAAAAAATGTAACGCCGTTAGACTCTTTAATGTGGGATTTTTTTGGGGGCAACGCGGCACTAATTATTACCATTAAGTCACCTTAGAACGATGGCAAAACGTCCATTGGTGCAAATTAACTTGAGCAATCTGAAAAAGTATCAAGAAATTCCTAAATCATAGTATCATTGTCCCAAAAATGTAAAAAATATAATTGGATTGGAAACGAATACTGCTTGCTTTTACTTTTTAGAAAAAAAAATTCTGGACCAGAATTTCTATATCGAATTCCGGTGTAGTTATTTGCTACGTGTTTTTCGTTATTCTGCTGCAAATTACGTAATCTCATCAAATGTATGGTGGAATTTTTCCTTTTGCCTTTTTTTGTTTTTTGTCTTTTTTTTGTTGGTTTGTTTGTAAGACCACTTGCAGGATGCAGGCGAATGACGTCGTGAACTTGGTTTCGGGCGGGCGAAGAGGGAAAGGGCGGCTTTTACGTCCACTTCTTCGGGGATTTGCGGGCCGGCTCTTAGGCGACGATGAAGATGCCGATCAGGTGGGAGGCTTGAGAGGGAGAAAGAGTCAAGGAGTTCTAGGTGGAGTCATCGGCCGAGGTGGCCCCACGAAAATATTTCGGAAGCTCTTGTCACGTGGATGTAGCGCCGACACGAGTGAAGCTGAAGAAGTCCTCGAAGAATTAGATAACGAATCAACTGCGAGTAAAGAGTCCGGAGCCTGCTGTCATCATCTAACGGGAGGTTACAAAATTCATATGCTCTTCTTTCTTTTGACGTTTGCCATCACCTTGAACTGGTCTGCAACAGGCTACGCTATTTATCGGAAGGTGTGTCTTGCGCAAAATACGTCCTCCGATCGCAAGACGACTAACGAAGAGTTTTGCCAGCGATGGCTGCTCCCGAATAACACAAGGCTAGAACCTCACTCTATCAAGGATTTCATGGAAAACATCTTCGGATCTCAAGTTTCCAACCTTGGAACATCGACATCGGCTGGTCTGTCTCCAGCCTTCCGAGCACCGAACATCAGCGTGCCTATTCATCCGTTACAAAAACACCGCAGGCGGAGCCAAGGGGGGGCCGCCGAAGAGACGGCTCAGCTTTATATGACATACCAAGCAATCGTCGCGCTGGTGCCACCTGCATTGGTGATGATGTTCATCGTATTTTCTTACCGCGACGAGTTTGAAAACTTCAAAACGCCTCTCCTTGTCGGCTTGTTTGGAATCGCACTGTCCACAAGCGGTAATTTTCTCTCATCGAGATTTCCGTTTGCTCCGCTATACGTCGACATATTAACACCTCTCGGCGAAATGCTGTGCGGCGGCCTGCCAGTGATATTAATGTGCGTTTACGTCCATCTCGCTGCCAGTGTTCCTTCAAAGGGTCGCACTACGGCCTTTTTTCTCCTCCAGGTCTCGTTTCTGCTCTCGTTTTCCATCGCGCGACTCACAACCGCTCTGATCGTTGAGGCTTGGGCAGTGATTCTGCCAGCATTTATGGCGTCGTTCGTCGCGCTTACCTTGGCAGTCATTTTTACGATCGCGTTCGTCGGCCACGTCGATATGTACGCCGACAGCGACGAAACGCAACGAAGGCATCGACATCAAACCGTTGGCGGTGGCCAACGGTCAACAAGCGATCCAGTGCTTCTGTCGTCCCGCCTGTTCAGCCATCACCATTTGCTGCACTCAATGAGAGGTCTCGTACGCGAGCAGGCGCAAGGCACCAAGTACGAGCTACTGTTCGTCACGGCCACTGTTTTTTTTCTAGTGGTAACGACGAACGGATCTGTAACCGGCCTCTTTCTCGAGAACACGAGTCAAAGCGGCGACGTCATTCTAGAGTCGGTCGTCATCATCGTGACGGTCGTCGTCGTCCTACCGATCTTTGTCATCATCGTCCGCAAGCTCCCATTCGACCCCAATTACACCATCACGTTTATTGGCGTATTTATCCTCACAGCCAGCCAGTCACTCCATCTCGCGTCAACGGGCGGCGGACATAACTCTGCCGCCATGAACCGCATCCAGCACGTTCTTCGAACGTTGTGCAATCTTGCCCCGGCCGGTATGCGGGCACACGTGGCGACGCTCGTTGAACGACAGAAATTTGGCAAAGCATTCGCGGCAGTTGCGGCATGCGAGGCTGTCGCGCCACTTATAGGCACTGGCCTTCGCAAGCTCATTGGGAGGGGGCTTGGTCAGCTGCCGTTGTTACTAATGCTCTGGGGGACGATGTTAATGCTCGGATTAGGACAGTGCCGACGACGACGGCCCCAGGTGGCCACAGCGGCCGTTGAGGAAGATGAATGAGGGCAGGGATAGCGAAAGGTGGACGACGCAATGTCGGCCCGAGTAGGAATGAGGCCCATCTGACACCGTATGCCTACGTAGATGTAGGCCTCCCCCGTCTGATTAGCTTCGATAAAAGCAGGTGCCTGGGAATGTTCGAATGACGAACAGAGCGGGCTATAATGGGTCCGTAATCCTACTAGGCGTCCTGTGGTACTACCGTTGCTTGGAATCCATGGTGTATCTATTTGTGTAGTTTTAACCAGCTATTTGCGGATGTTCCTATAGTCGCGTTACCCTTAAGGATTTTTGAAAGCAAGGAGCTTTTATATTATAGTTTCATCAACAGCCTCTATAGTCAACATTCCTCAGATGTCTTGGACTTAACTGTTTTTGTTTACTTGTGGTAACAAGATTGTTATTGTGGTACCTTGCACAGTTCTTTTATTCAACTATACGTGAACATTTTCCGTATTGTAGTATTTAATTGTACTCAAAATTATAAGAGTGCATGCTAGTTTAAAAGTACAGTCAGTACAGTAAAAATACATCCCACCTTTGACTAATCTAAATTCCTGTCATTCAAAACCTGATTTTGTATACGAATGAATTAAATACGAAAAGTACGATAGACGTGAACGAATAAAAGAGGAGCAACTACGTATATTTATATATATATATATATATATTTATATATTGGTTTCATCAAAAAACCTCATCACCGTCGTCATCACCTCATCGTCGTTGTATCAGTAGCGTGTTTATCACAACGTGAATGAGAGACCTAGGTAGCCGGGGACGAAGTTCTGCTTGAAATATAAAATTCGCCGAAAGCTTCAGGTCATTGTAGCGTTACACAGCTGATGCGCATTAGATATTCGGCAGGTTTGAGGTTGAACAGCGATTTCAAACTGGGAGTAGAGGTGCGTATGTGTAAATAAATTCAGAGTAATAATAAAGTGTTGTACTGTCATCCTTAATACATACGTAAGAAGAAACATAGAGAATTTGAATTTGCCCACCTAAGTGCGTGGCGCCAGGATGCGAGTTGATTTATTGCTCGGGACACTGGCTCCTATTAGAACAAATAATCTAAAAGTCGACAATAGAGTTTTCCTTAGCATAGTTTCGCACTGATATATGCTAAGTTATATGCAACCCGCCACTTCGATGGGTGTAAGATCAAACAAGACCTCTTGTTTGCATTTCGGAGAATTAATCAAATTTGACGTTGGTTTAATTCACAATGCTCACTTTACAACTATTTCAGGTTTCTTTCTACATCGCTTGTGAGTGTAAAATTTGAGCATCTATGCGTTTATTGCATGTGTTAAGTCGTCATAGTCTGCGCCCTTATTTAATTTCAAAAGTTAGGCAAGGTTATACAAGGCTTCCTATAGTGCAGGAAAGGGTCCCATGGCTGTTGGGAAAGTCGAGCAGTATAGCGAGTAGTGTAGCCAGACGCGGCACCGGCAGATACTCGAACCGGCCGAATTTGGGGACTTCGAAAATTGCCCGTGGTCCCCGAAACTCCCCGGTCGTTTGGGTTGAACGAGGCATCTAAAGGCAGGTTGTTGATGTTCGTGTGTCGGCGCGTGCTATGAAGGACAAATATTATAAATATAGAACAACGTATTGTAAATATATGACAACAAATTACAAAGGTACCGCAAAAGCATTGCAATGTATCGCTAAGGTACTTCAACGAATTGCAAAGTTGCCACAAGGACCGAAAAGGTACCGCAACGTGCCAAAGAAATACCATGAAGTTAGGGCAAAGGACCCATAACGAGTAGTAAGGTACCATGACGAACTAAAAAGATACGCGCCAAAATGGTACCACAGTACCGCAACATATTATAAACGTGTCCCATTAGATACCCTATAGGCACCTCAAAAATTCCACGCAGGTGGTTCTAAGGTACTGCATAAATACAACTATTTTCCTGTACATTTTCAAATACGAATTAAAAGCTGCACATGTAATATAAATAGAATATTACATGTATGTTTAACTAATGCCCTAAAATTGAATAGTGTTGATTTTGTTCGATAACCGATCCCTTTCTGCTCGATTAGTTTCATTTCATCTAGAATTGATTCGATTTTCCTATGCTAGCCTTCTGGTTGATTTAAATACAAATTTTATTGGCTAGAAATAAGATCAGCTCAATGGATACAAATTCTGGTTTACCCCAAGCTACATAGTAGCAAGCCATTCTAGTAATTTTATAGCAGCTATGGCTGTAAATGTGCACTAAACAATTTCAGTTTGGACAAAGAGGTTTTCAAAAGGTCTTCTGTGGACAATGACGAATTTATAGACGAATACATCACACCTTACGATGAACACTCGAATGCAAGCATGGCAAACTCCCTGACGCCATGTCGGCTACGATACCGGGTAATGCATTCTAGTAAGCCATAAAACTGATTACGACGTCTGCTGTTGATCTTTCGTGATTGGCTAGTTATAGTCATCTTGTAGGCGCTACTCAAGCTAGGAAAAATGATGCTATTATCAATTCAGCTTGGTTAGTGATACATGGTAACATGCATTTTTAACTGACTAACAGGGTATTATCAAAAAATTGTTTTAAAACGTTGCCTAACAGTCATTCTCTACAGTTATATGAAAACTTTGCACAAAAGCAGTATCATTGGACAGTTCCTTCATTCTAGCTTCTAAATGCTTGCGGATAATCATTGCTACTAGTATTATCTTATATATTTAGAGAGGAAATATTTGAGGATTATTAAAGCCAGTAAAAGCTTTCAATTCTCTTCCAAGTGATTTAAAAATTACACGAGCAATTTACTGCCCCTGGCAGTTGCATTTCGAAAAGTTCCCTTCTCAGCTCAACACATGCACACACACATAAACAACCAGACTAAAGAACCCTCCACGATGGAAACATTGAGAAGCAGAGAAATCGTTTCGCTCCGTTAAGCCGTGTTCGTAGTGGACGAGACGAAGATAGAATAGGGGAAAAGCCGGCACCGGCTCTGGTAGCGTAGCGCACGCATGCGCCTGAGCGCTTCAAACATGAAAGCGTATGGCTGCCTACCTAAACAACAGGAATATTTCAGCTCGAGCTGTGGATCGCACTCCGCGAGCATGCCGCATAACGCAACGATATTGCAACGATTTCTGCTCGAATTGTTGAACGATGATCATTGACTTCTGTAGCAACGCTTCCCACATCCTTCTTCCTTCTTCGTTTACTCCCCTATCAATTCGGTGAGTGGAGTCCGTTGTCCTGCGGAGCAAACGATGAGCGATTTATGATTAGCACAGCAGGCCAAATACTGAGAACGGGGGAAAAACGGAAAGAAGATCTAATTATAGCTTCGGATAGAAACCGACCGACATTACAGCGAGATTACAAACTGACAAAGAGAACTAACTAGCCAGCCAGAACGAACATACATTTCCACAGTCTCCGACTGACCACCGCCCGCTACTCGGATGAACGCATGGATGGCGTATCCTGCTGCGACCTGTTGGCGCACCGATCCAACAACGAACCCACATAGTGATAGTTGAGTTGAGGAACATTGAGCAATCTACTGAACGAGTCCAGTCCGACTATGGCAAATGTTTTACGCAAATAAGCTTCCATGACTCGCAGCGCGTCAAAACGCAAGATTATAACGCACTATTGCTTACGGTGGCAGCAGTCATTGCACTTTACATATTCACAACTTTGTTACACGATGCCAGGTCATTTAAGCAGGTGCGTCAAAACACGCCCTCAGAAATGGTGTAACGTTAACGTTTAGGGTAATCGCTTATTCCGACTACCTCAATACCGTACCTACTATCAATATCATACTCGCCAACTAAATATTTTTCGAGTGTGGACTATAATAATAAAGTTATAAAAGATGAAGGAGTAGTTGGCAAGGCTCTAGGTTCATACACTCAAATACTATTATGAGTGGTTACAATTTTTTACGCTTATGCAAATTTAGATATATCCAGGTGACGCACAATATATATGAGTATTAGGCAGAGGGGAAAACGGATTTGACCCTGAAATGAAGGACACATTCTTGAGTTTATCCTTTGCTGTCAGAGAAACAAGAAGATTCGAGACATCACATGGTCTGCAAAACTCATTCCAAGGAACAAGAAAAAAGAAGGGCTTTTGAGGATGTCTGTCTTAGAAATTTTATCCGCTGCATACATTATTATAACCAGTGGCGAGAAGCAGAAGTGAGAACAGTTTCAAAGGACCGACGCTAGAATAATTGTAATCACAGGGAATAAAGCGTTAGAAGTGCCGACCTATATTGAAAATCTGTCACGTGTCCTGGAAAGGTTACTTTTTTAGACCATACGATCCGCACCTTCTGGACAACGATTTCGTAGGACGAATGATTTATTGGAATTAAATTAAAACGCGACTGCCTCCGGATAAGCCATAAGTGAGATCACACTATTTTTCACTCTCGTAGGCACAATAAAAATTATGTTTTGCTCCCGTTTGTGATACTGGATCGCATTTAGTTATTTTACGAAAGTCCCTCTGTGGTGAAGATCAAACGTTTCTACATGTTCCTAACCCGTAAATTTCTAAAAATAAGACCACAACAATTGGACTAGTATGCCTCATTCAGTTGGTTCGTTTGACACTTAGTAATTACTGCAGCTCCAAAAAAGGCTGGAACGACTGTTACATACGAAAATGCTTTACTTTTCTTAAGAGTTTAAATATAAACATCACTTATTAGCGTGAACGCTACACTCTACTTCACGAAGGACTGCAGAAAAAGTTAAATAATTCAGGTCTAGTAGACCTAATTCATCGACACATTTCCATGGTAATTTTCCAATACCTTAGGACATAGCGCTTCATATTAGTTGCGCATTGCTGGCGTTTCTTTCATTAACTTTGTATCCTTTCTTTTCGGACGAATCAGCTTGTCCTATTAGTTTTTTGCCTCCTATATTCCGCGTGCATGCGGGTGTTCAGAAGTCTCCTACGTAGGCGTGTTTTTCAATGCAATCGTTGCTTCTCTCACCGAGGGTATAGCACAAAGGGGTGATGAAGATTGGGGTGATTGCCGGTGAGGAGTTGGGGCTTCAGAAGTGGGAGTGGGAGTACGGCCTGGGAGCACTGTGCTTACGGCGTTGTGACAGGAACGCCCTCGGTGGCGACTCCAGCAAACAGGAACCTGTTGTCTGTTGTTTCTTGGAGCACTCTTCTCCGGTACGATTAACGGGGAATGTTTGGTGCACAAAACCGTACAGGTGGTGTTGGATGGCTTTGTGACGAAGGACGTTTGGTACAGTAGCATAGGCTGCTAGTCAATGGAATAGTTCATGGGACCTGCTTTCTGTCCGGTCTGCCATTTTGGCTTTTCTCTTGATTTTTCTTGGTGGTGCGAGCAGGTGCGACATCGAATTCCTTAACATGCTTGGACTGTCTGAATCTGTTAGACGCTTTAATTTATCGTGACGTGTATGCCCGTCACATTAACATGTGATGCGATGATACTCACTCGTCAACGACAGAGCGCACAGTTCGATCACGTGATATACGCGAGTTATGTGGGCTCAGCAGCTGCAGTTGAACGTTATAGAGGTGTGGCGGAATCCAGCGATCTGTTATGCATCTTCGATAGCTGCTGGCGCAAAGTCTCGCGCTATCACATAGCATGTTCGTAAAATGCCTCATTCAGCGTCCTATTTTTAGCGTAGTATTGGGGCTAACGATCCGGACGGAAAAACCGTTATAAGAAAGTTTATTAGGTTGTAGAATCTCACTGCGACTCTTTATTTCCACTTCAAATCGATTCTGCGATATGATTATTTTGTAATAAATAATATCTTCTATTTGGTAAATTAGATGATCTAATGTTCCAAAGTGGTAATGTATACAAATGTGATGTAGATTGCCTGGAATTAGTGGTAGTGTTGAAGTGAAACAAACTACACCATCATGAAATTAATTTAAACGATTAATAGCTCTCACATTTTCACTCTGGAAACATAAAACAAATTCGGAACAATGTAGAAATCAAGTTTAGGTTAGCTACTTACTTATTTACCCGTTGGTTTTATCGGCTTGAATTGACTATATTGATTGACAACGTACTTTCTTTTAACATATTCTAGTCTCCTTTGTGTTTTTGTGTGCGGTCTTTTTGCGCGATTGTAGTAGCTGAATCGCAGGGCCGCCCTGCCAGAATGCATTGAGACGCCCGGCGGCGCTTTTTGGCTATTTTCAAGGGCGGAGTGCAGCTGAGAGCGTTTTGAAAATTCGCGATTCCGTCATCTCTTCTAACGACCAGGAAAGGAAAGTACGTTCAGGATAGTAAGCATCGTCGAACTTTTACGCGATAAATTCTTTCTACGAAGAAACGTTGGTAAAGCACTCGCGTTTCTACGGTGAAAGCACGAATCAGCCTGTTTGCCCCTCAACCTGTGCAAGTCCTCGTGGCCATATCAGCAAGCAGGCCCGGGAAGTCAGGATGTTGATCAAGGAGTACCGCATACCGCTTCCGCTCTCCGTTGAGGAATACCGGATCGCCCAGTTGTACATGATTGCTGTGAGTACAGTACACTGTTACTCACGTGAAACCACGGAGACAGGGAACGATCGTCTGTATGGGTGCTCAGGAGGTTAGAAGTGTATGGTTACTATACATCATGTACTTTCTGCCGT
Source organism: Tropilaelaps mercedesae (assembly GCA_002081605.1). Taxonomy (NCBI): domain Eukaryota; kingdom Metazoa; phylum Arthropoda; class Arachnida; order Mesostigmata; family Laelapidae; genus Tropilaelaps; species Tropilaelaps mercedesae. Next base: position 27,909 of record MNPL01005708.1, read on the forward strand.
CTTGTGAATTAGTTCTGGCACTAAATCTTTTTAATATTTCTACTATGCTAATCTTACTACATGAGCACTTTCGTCGCTTAGGACCAATGCTGTGGGTGGGCGTCTGCGATTAAGATATGAAAGGGTAGCAGCTTTGAACTACTTATATGGTATAGTACTTTTCTGAAACGCTTTTCGATTCTTTAGTCTGTTTGGTGTTACTTTTTCTTATGTTGCACCGTAGAAATGCACTAAGGAAGACCAAGAAGATCGATTTTTGTAATTATCCGTGTAACTTCGCTATGTACCGTTTCACTAAAAGCCATTTACTTAAAATCAATTAAGCGACTTTATCTTTCACATACAAAACGTATACACTAAAATTAAGCTCATCCCATTTGTCTAACGAATGTTCAACTATTTGTATACCAAAACAGGTTAAGTTGTGAGTATAGTACGATCCAATTATTGGAAATTTTAAGTGCAAAAATAAAGCATCGATATATGATTATAATATAAACAATAAATAAAATATAGTAAAGCTATAGTTTACTCACTGAGTGGTTGTGCATGTTAAGAGAATTTCAATCTCCACATCACGGATTTTCTAAATCCTTCTATTTCATCTTCAGTGACTTCAATTCATTCTCCTTCATTGCTGATTAATAAGCGTCTTAATGATTCTATATAACAATAAATCGTATTTTCACGAGGCATGCTCAGATCGATTGTTTTGTTTAATACCTTGGCTGCCCATCGTGATCATTGGTGTGTGTCTTTGTTTGTGTACATTCATGTCGAACAACTCTACGAAGTGCGGCTCGAAATAAATGTATCGTTTTGAATTTCTGTGCTTTAATGCGGTTGGCGGATGGTTGATTTTTTGAGCAGAAGAAGAGCCGACAGGAGAGCAGTGGCACCGGAAGTGGCGTGGAGATCTTCGTCAATGAACCATACGAAGACGGACCCGGCGGACGGGGTCAATTCACCCATAAAATCTATCACGTCGGCTCGCATTTACCAGGATGGCTCAAGAGTCTTGTGCCGAAAAGTGCTTTAACCGTCGAGGAGGAGGCCTGGAATGCGTATCCATACACAAAAACGCGGTCAGTTGAAAGGTCTAGGCAGACACACGTGGAGAAACAAATATGCATGCAAACATTTACTGTTTCAAAATGCTTCGCGTTTTTCACTAGATTATGTGAACACTTACAGCGGGTTGAACTAAAAAAATTAGGCTACAACATTTAAAAGCAACGTTTCCATAGGAAGAAATATCTAACTCCGCGTGTACGCGCTATCTCATATCTTACTTTTAATCTTTTCTGATACATTTTGTAGTGTTTAAGATGTCTAACACTCTCAGTCTACAGTTGTATATACATACCGACTACAGGAGTTCGTAATAGATACAAACCGTTTTACGCTTCTAGCTCTGTTATAATGAATCTCTTGTGTCGACTTTTACCATCAAATAGGTACACGTGTCCTTTCGTCGAGCGGTTTTCGTTAGAAATTGAAACGAAATATTTTGACGATGCCGGAGATAAGGAGAACGTGTTCGAACTAAATGGGAGCGAGATCAGGAATCGAGAAGTTGGTAGGTCTCACCTTGGTGTGTCACGCCTACTTCATAGTTTTTACCGTGAACAATGGTGACAATAAGTAAAACGCAAGGCAACCAGCAGGGCATCGATTTGTCGAAACAATTCAATAAGAACGCTGACCGGCGACCGTATACATCAAGAGACTCAGTCTTTCCGAAAAACGTCTTGTTGTTCCATAAAGTCCGGGAGCCTAGAAATCTCGGAATTCGTAACACTACTCCACTGTGTGTGTGTGTGTGTTTTTAGATCTAATCGACGTCGTCAGAGATCAGCTACCACCTGCCGACTATGTCGAGTCGGAGGATCCAACATTGTACATATCAGAGAAATCGCAACGCGGTCCGCTCAGCGAGAACTGGATAGATGAGTTTCGAGGGAAGACTATTATGTGCGCTTACAAGCTGTGCAAGGTCGAGTTCCGATATTGGGGCATGCAAACAAAGATCGAGCGATTCATCCATGATGTCGGTTAGTTGGATGACGCAGTAGAGCTTAGATATCACTGTCTAAATTCAGTTATAATTGACAGTGCTTGACTAAAGTGAATGAAGTGTTCGCTATACTATAGTTCAAAGCAATATAACCATGGAAGGCGATTTGGTCAATCTATCAAAGTTTCAGCAACAATTCACATCCAGTCTTTGCTGATCTACCTTAATGTCAAACTACAAATTAATGTCACTGAGTGCACATCTGTAACCTGGCAATAATGTCCACAGCGTTACGGAAGACGATGCTTCGAGCCCATCGGCAAGCATGGGCGTGGCAGGATGAGTGGCTTGGACTCACTATGGAGGATGTACGTCGAATCGAGGCCGAAACTCAAGCGGAACTCGCTAAAAAGATGGCAGCTGCCAATGGGGATGGTGCTGAAGGCGAAACTGAAATCGACAGTCAGGACCAGGGGCCCCAGGGCGATGTAGATCTGAAGTCAATTGATGCCGACTCCAGTGAGCCAATCGAACTTCAGAGCGTTCGAAGTGCGACTCACAAGGAGACTGTGGCGAGCCAACATAAGGGCACCAATATACACAGGCCACTCACCGTGTGCCCTTCTCTAGAAACCAAACGTGGTCTACGATCTGGATCAAGGCATACGCTACATTCCCCGAGTGACGAGAGCTGGAGAATGGTGGGCATTGAGCGTGATTCAGACTCCGAAAGCGAAGAGTTTTTCGACGCCGAGGACTTCGAGGAAGCAGCACAAGAGGTCCCGCATAGTCCGCTAGCTAAATGGAGTTCAGTCGAAATGGTGCAGAACAGCGGTGAGGGTAAGCACTAGGAACCCATTTACCGTCTTTGCTTTTACGTGTTTCCCATATCACATCTCCGTGCTACGCAGACGCATTCGTTCTTTAGCATGATGTTCAGATGTTTGTGCAATGTTCGTTTGTGTTGATTTGCTCCTTCAGGAGGTAGCGGCGCGGAGGAAAGCATCTTTGCGCCATCGCATATCCGGCGGACCCAAGAGCGAGCCCAGCACTCGTATCTGGAGACGACGACCTCAGGACACTCTTCGCCGGCCGCCTCGCCCGGTCATCAGATCGCACCGATTTGTCCAACATCAGTGCTTATTCTTGTGCTGCACGGTGGAAACGTCCTTGACCACGGCCTCGAGCAGGGCCAGACGAAAAGCACGGACGTGGCCACGTTCGCTGGCGTACTCGAGTCCGTCATTAGGCACCACTATTCAGCGCTGCAATCCCGGATAGCCACAAAACTAGTCGCTTGCCCGGCGGTCTGCGCCGAAGCATTGGCCGTACTCAGCAATCTGAGTCCATTCGGCTTTCAGAGCTCGCCCTCGTTCGAAGGAATCAGCTATAGCCAGGACCCACTCCCTATAGCGGCGCTGCCTTTGTTCGCCGTGTCCACGCCGGAGTACATTGAATATCTTGGCTCAGCAATTGCAGCGGTAAACGGTGCTTACCACGATTTCCTCAAGACACCGGAGGGGTTGGGCTTCACCGGACAGGTGGTTCTAATCGGCGACAGTCTAGGTGCCATTCTGGCGTTTGACGCCGTGTTGCATTCATCTGCTCAGCTAACAGGCAGCGGATCACATTTTGGCAGTGAGACGAGTCTGCAGGAGAGTAAGAGCAATCCACCACTCATATCGATCAGTAACGAACCCGGAATCGGAGACGTCCCGTCAGGTGGCGGCGGAGTCGTTGGTGAAGAGCGCCGCTTGGTGACGTCGGGTGCCACAAACGCGACGGGTCTGGCGGGTGAGACCGACATCCAAACCTCGGGTTTCTTTGATGTCACCTCGTTCCAGAAACTGCTCAGCGCGCAGAATGCCTCACAGCGGCGCAGAAGTAACTCGGGAGGCTGCGAAAGTCGGCTGGAGTTTGAGCCAACCGATCTGTTCATGTTCGGGTCACCAGTTGCCCTCATCCTGAGTTACCGTAAGATGGTATCAGGTGATGACAAGGCTGTACCGATCGCAAGGCCAGCCAATACACAGGTAAAAAAACGAGTTTCCGCTAACAAAATCTGAGCGTAGTTCGTCGAGGTGTCCGACTGTCTATTCGTGAAAGAAAGGCTTTTCGATTTATCCTACAGTAGTCGTATCTGAGTCTGAGTAGATGATTACATCCAGTTCCTTTGAAAATCCTTAGTGAAGTCGGGATACAAAATTGCGCTGAGTCTGCCCAATTCAACTATGTGTTATCAGTGACCAGGCCCACAAAATCAACGAGTCAATACCATATTGTTTATTCGGCCTGAAGAAAGTGCTATAGAAATCATTACCATATTAATTTTCGTACAATGTGTTTCGTTTAGGTTTATAATCTATTTCATCCAACGGATAGCCTCGCTCTTCGGATCGAACCTCTTATCTCAGCCAAATTTTCCCAAATTCCGCCTGTTACCGTACCGAGATTCCAGAAGTACCCCCTGGGCGATGGCCAACCCATACACCTACGTAAGTATAGCAGCCACCCCCATGATATCTTGAGGCATTTGCCGAAGTCATCTATGCTACTGAATATTTTCGAAGTGAACGCGACAAAAATAACCAGGTTGCGATATGTGGGCCATGCAGTCGACTCTATAGCATAGTAAACACGTAGGCAATTTTAATTTTTTAGAAATGAGCGAGATTATATTTGATCATACGATAGGTCTTCGCACTAAATTGTTAGTCGTTTAACACAGGTGTGTCGTCCAACAAATGTCACGCTAAAAAAATATTTTTATAAAAAAATCGTAGCAGCAACGTTAGCACGTTGCTTCTATGATGATCTCTTAGCCAACCAAGACATGGTTATATTATCCGTGCGATCATTAAGTCATACCATTATTGTGACGCATAAGAAATAAAACCACTTTCTGCATAGAACTGTCATCGAGTGTCTGGCCTCGAAGTCGATACTTGCCTGTAAGAGCTTAGACAGCTTCAATATTGTCATACGAGCTATCAACCGAACGTTGATTTTGGCTAACGTTTGAAACTTACGAGTGGGTCGATGAAGAATGATATATGCATTAACGTGTATGCACGACACACTATATCACAGACGTCTTTTCGTTGCAGTCTCTAATCCAGCGGTTTTGTTCTAACGCATTTAACACACAGTCACCTAACACCGGTTATATAATTCGGTGTATCCATCTTGTCGATGGGAGATCTCGACATCGCGTAAACCAAACGCCTGATGCTATAATAATAAATTTCGTTAGTCCAATACTCTATAAACTGTAATAATATGGCTTGCCATTGATTGTTAGCCAGCGGCAATTCTATTTTTCGAAGGCTGTGAACAGGGTTAGTCGTGGTTGCAAAGTCCGCGACGAGGTTATTCTTAAACGATGATATGGAACGTGAGTGAAACCCACATACTCATCGTGATCATTCACAGCATCACGTAAAAACTACGCAGTGTTTGTTTATGTATTATTCTGCTGCCCTTTTGACACATACACACACACGAAAATACAGACACTTGCTAATTACGTATATATATATATATATATATATATACACGATCTTATCTTCGCACACAAAACACTCTTGACTACCACGGGTTACCTACCGCCTGGCATTTCACGCATGCACGACTACGTGCTTGCACCGCCACGTCTCCACGTTTCCTTCGCACGCAAACAGTCCTAACAAGTTATTCCCCGATTGCCATTCTCCGGCAATTCTTCCGATTGTCATCGACTGACAGTGGAGTTCATGCAGAGTCACGCTCATTTGTTCAGCGAAATGACCCCACCGGCGATGGGAAGCGGATCCCAACAAAGCCAGAGCTCGACACCGGCCCCTCCGCCGGGCACACCGCAGCCTCCAGCCGCTAACGCCACCGCAGCAGGCGCCGCCCCCGTCGTCGCCGTAAGCAGCGGCGAGGCAATGAGCAGTAACACCAGCTGCAGTAAGGCGCCTACGCCCACGCCGCCAACGCCCAGTCCCAGTGGACGGCGAACCAGCGAAGCTTCGATCTCGTCCACGATGTCGGGCCTGTCCGATGCCGTTGTGCCCCTGTCCACCATACAAACATGTGAGAACCACCGAAAGGCGGCGAGCGATCTAAACAGTAGGGAATGTGCCAGCGTCAATAGCAGCAACCGAGACCCCTGTCTAGTGTCCGATTTGAGCTTCACCCTAAATCTGTCTTTTTTTGCGCATTTAAACAATCCGACCTCAACAGACGCTGCTAGTCGCTAAAAATCGATTATTAATTGGGAAAGGTCGCTGTTATCCCTGATGGTCGATTGGCGATGTGGCCATAGGAAACGCACGAAGTTCGCAAGCATTTCGTTTTTGCTTCACTACCTACTTCGTTTCTGCACGAAAGTAGAACGTCGAACAGTGCATTCTTTCCGTGCCGTTCATGTGTCCGCCATCTTGTTTTTTTGCCTGCACGGAAAACTGCATCGTTTACGAACCGCGCACAGGGAAAACTGCAAGAAGGGATCTGCTCAGTCTGAAAACCCAAGTAGAAAGACCAGCTGATGCAGAAAAGGCTGCGCATCGAATTTTCGCAAATAAATGTCGATACCTCTGTACGCACAAGCTTATCGTCGTAGGTTGTCGACTGCACGCACGGACATTGCCGATTCACATTGTATGTTCATAGCCTGTTCCAGAGCACCAGGGGCAGAACTCCTGTAGCTGACTGAAATTGCGCTCTGGCGCACTGCAGCGCTACTAGCCAAGCATAAAATTTTCGTATGCACATTTGACAAACGCATGCTTGCTCTAGGTAACGGTGCATGTTAAAGTTATTCGCCGTTCCACAATCGAGATTCCACCGATCCCATCGAGCCTCGTATTTGCTTTTGGTAGATTATGTTATCTAGTGCTTTAGAAGGCACGTTATGGTGCTAACCACGAGCAGTTACTGTGTTAGTTGTGTAATGTGGCAACACCTGCTACCGTATCCCAAAGCACCACAATATGTCTAATCATTTCTATCGTTAACGCAAAAAACTGGCCTTTGCTATCATCTAATACGAATAACTTTACCTCTTAATTAGATTTGGTATTCTCACTTTCCTTCTCTCTATTCTAGTTCTTCGTCTCTGTACATTTTCTCATTCTTCTGTCTTTCAACCTTTCTATGTTCGTGTATCTAATATTATTTGTCCTTCGAACTAGTGCTACCAATAATTCCTTTGTGCTTTTGTACGTTACGAGTCGAATGAGCGTTCAACATTATTTTGGCTGTGTACCGAGATCTATATCGAGGCGTGATCTGGAAGCGAATGTGCCACACTGTGTCGACGCTCGTTAGAACGTGATTTTCGTAGAAGCATAAAACTAACGCATCGTTTTCCACTGTATGGCGTTTCTGAATGGACAATTCAACGCGTCGATGCTGTATCGCTCTATTGACGCGTACAGTGAGCAATCGTTGGTGGGGTAACAAGCGCATCGACTATGCACTGTACTGTCCCGAAGGGCTAGCCAACTTTCCGGCGCAATCACTTCCACATTTGTTCCACGCATCCTACTGGGAGTCATCAGACGTGGCTAGTTTCGTCATTCGCCAACTGGTTCGGTGCGACTCCGTACAACGTTGTCTTGATAGCGATGTACCGACGCCGTCATTTGTTGCCGGACAGCCACGCGAAAAATGGCTTAAGAAAAGGACGTCCGTCAAGATTAAGGTTTGCCTAAATTGAGCCCATTAGGTATTTAAGATGGTCTGCAGATTCAGCCTCTTTGAGCTGCGTTGGTAGTCGTCCCGTAATTGACTGGCAAGACAAAACATATAAAGGACTTGTTAACGACTGCATCGAAAGTTAATTTAGCAATGACCCACTTGAGTTGACTTGTGAAGATACTGTAACAATCGACCGTCGCCTCTATTCTAAGGTTTAACATAACACCGTGAACGAACAATTTAAGATTCATACAATAAACGCCCACCTAATTATTCTGCAATCTGTGACGTTTCAGAACGTAACCGCAAACCACCGTGCCAACGATGTCATCGTTAAAGAAGGCTCCCCCCAGATACTTTCTGCGCGCTTTGTGTACGGACCACTTGATATGGTCAACCTAAGCGGAGAAAAGGTCTGTGCTATCCTGCACGCAAGAATGTTATACGCATGCCTATTTTAAGAAAATAGTACGCAACTTATATATCTTAAATTAATCGTATATAGACCGTATTAACCGCCACTGATTGACAATGAGTACTGAAGCTACACGACAGGAATTTTCTGATTACATGACCGAGACAGCCACTTGCTACATCCATAAGGACAAAAATAACATGGACGTGTACTGCAATTCGTATCATTATTACTACTATGATTAAATTTAGTCTCGAATAAACCAAAACACGAATAAAGCTTGCTAGGCAATACAACCGTTGACTAGATATAGTATCAGTGATCTCTTCCATTCATTTTTAAATGTTTTTTTAATTGTTTTACATCCCTGTTACTTGAACAACGTATTGAACATTCAAGGGAAGACCTTAATCTCGTGAGAGGACGCAGTACAATCCTTACTTTACTGTGTATAATCTACACTGTGTCCTATCCACTCGTGAAGACCTTGACTCTATCAAGATATAGAATTGCGATTTGTACTTCATTATATCAAATCTCCTATGCGCGCAAATCAGGTGGATATACATGTTATGCGTGATACTCGTACTGGTGATTGGTCGCTTCTCGGGACGGAGCAAACTGATAAATCGGGCCGCGTGAGTTTCCTCATTCCCAGCGATAAGACTCTTCCCTGCGGATTACACCCTGTCAAGATGGTCGTCAGGTATGTGTGCTAGATAAAAAAAAAAAGAAATACGTTTTTTTTTCGATTTGCTTTAGTTTTATGCAACGTGTGGCACCAAGTTGAAATAGAAAAAAAAAACTGAACAAAATTCTCACAGTGCTATTTGACTGTGAATCATTTGTTTATTATCTATTTTTTCGTATTCGTAATGTCAGAGCGACGTTATTTGTGTATGCACTGAACGACTGAGAACGCCAGAGTGAAGCCTACGTTTACGGGTTTCCACGTTTGTCTTGTAGAGCGTCTTCATTGCCAGCAAGGATTCTACGCAGACCCAAAGATTGAGAACCAGTTTTCTGGCTTGAGAGCTAACAGTAACTTCGTGGTCTCTAATATTGTTCCAGGGGCGACCATACGACTGTAGACTTTTTCCTCACTGTGGTACCACCAAAAACCGAAACGGTGGTATTTTCTATCGACGGATCATTCACAGCATCGATGTCGGTGTCCGGAAGAGATCCAAAAGTGCGGGCCGGGGCAGTAGATATTGTCCGCCATTGGCAGGAACTTGGGTATCTGATCATATATATCACAGGTATGATACTAATAACAAGAATTTCTATATTTATTTTGTTATGTGGCATCGAAAACTAGTCTGCTCTAAACGAAGAACGTAAATGAATCTTTGCAAGCAGAATCTGCCTGGCTAGAAGTAGAATCGGGTATGGAAGAGTATTCACTTCACAGCTCTGTAGTGGCAACTGTCTGTGAATAACTTATGTTCCTAGAAAATACCCCTTGGGCGGCTCAATTAGAGTGACTGTGAATTCCATATCCGCCTTGGTGAGTGTGCTGGGGCGCCTCCTTGCCGCTTACAATTGATATAGCGCGATGTTATCATATTCCCTAATGAAATGGTTGTTACCTTTCGTAAAGTATACTGACAGTTTGCTCTGTCTGCTCAGGTTCAAATGCATTTACGTATCTGACGATCTTTCGGAGAACATGGATGAAGATAAATGATGGACCTATGCAAAAGCACGGGCGGATAATGTCTGTCCTTTAAGGACATGCCCACAGCAATGGTGACTTTAATTATCCGCCAAACAAGAAAACTAGAAATTTCTAATTCCAGTTATATCTTTGCGTTTCCAGTATAATCCGTGGAAGGACTATCGGTTTAAGCAAAACATTTTATCCATCGCTTCCGCGTGTCTGTTAGCGATATTCTGCTAAAAATGCGGATTTTCATTTCCTTTCGTTCAAGACATTTATCCATCCATCATGTCGCCTGTGGATTTTTTTCTTTACGAGAATAAAAACTTTGATAATCTAATATGCCGCATTAGTATACCAGTATACGCCACTCGCATATATTGGGTACAGTAAATGTGCGTAAATGGGTAGCCAAGTGGGTCTTGGCTTTTCCAAGAATTTTCAAGTCATGTAAGACTACAAGAACGGAAAAAGAAGATGACAACAGTCGATATATGCTGAATGACTTACAGATACCAACAAAGACAACTAATCAACAATGCTTGCACGAGCTTTGATGACTACGAATAAGATGCTTGAAGATGTCAACGTGTCATCACCTTATATAGCGGATGTCATGTCTGCTGCTTGTCTTATGCCGCCCCACATTAAAATGTGTAAAATATCATATCTAATACATTGCATTTTCATGCATTTCTAGGACGACCTGACATGCAACAAAGGCGGGTCGTTGCTTGGTTAGCACAGCACAACTTCCCGCATGGTTTGGTCTCATTTGTGGAAGGACTGAAGACGGGCCCACTACAGCACAAAACCGACTATCTTCGTAAGCTACAAAACGAGGCTGAGATCATATATCACGCTGCTTACGGGTCGGCTAAAGATATTAGCGTCTATTCTGCTTTAGGGATCATTCCGGAGAAGATATTCATAGCGGGAAAGGTTGCCAAGAAACTTCAGTCGCAGGCAACGGTGAGTGAACTAATCTAGTTCGCATTCCTGTTGGGTTTGTTACTGCCGTACACATGTATGGAGCCCAGTTTAGTATTTGACGACTTCGGATTTCCAGCTCATATTTACACGTAGCTTTTTTCGTTTCCATTCCGCATTGATTTTAAATCCTCTAAAATCCAGTAGCTTATCCAGACGACAGTGCACGATTACGGCAAAGATATACACAAAGTAAAATTTGAACCTATACATGAGAAATACGTTTCTGCAAAATATCGAGCTAAATAAACAAACATTTTAGATGATTTTAGACATTTTTTAGATGATTGGCCCTTGTTTCCGAACATTTCAGCCGCTGACTGAAGGATACGCACAGCATTTATCAGATCTTCGAGCGCCGGGATCGGCAATTTCTGCGCGGCCTGCACAAGGCAATGCACGGATGATGCTGTCGTCCTCGGTGCGAGGCCCGGGCGGTGCTTGTTTCGGCCTTCACGGGCTTTTACCGAAGCGGCGGAGATCGGCCAAGCGAACGTCGTCCTACCCTTTGCCTCCCCGAAGCCCCAATGCTTCTGGGCCTAATACCGGGAGCACGAGTAATAACAATGCCCCCGCCTACGCTACACCCAGCCACAAACACTCGGCCAGTAGCAACAGTAATAACAACTCCTAGAATGCGCCATATACATACTCCTTTGGGGACGGTTTTGGAATACGGCTGCCTCTTTACGAGAAAAAGAAAACAAGAGAACAAAACTTCTTTTTCTAAATATAATACGTTTTGTGTAAAATGTAGTCAAATGCGACTACTGTTAAATGTCCAAAAATACACTCATACAAATTCCTTTTTCGTATATACGGTTTCATTCACTGTGCATCGCATGTTCAACCTGGCGGAGAACAGATAGAAAAATGCGAGCTTTTAAATAATGATATGGGATATTTCCCGTAGCGCGTGTCAGTCGCTCAGCGTCCTACACGCGGTCAACGTTCGTTGGCGTTCTCAAAATAAGTATATATTCTTCTTAGTTGCTTCGTAGTGACCGAAAGAAATGCAAAGTGTGAGAAGCTAAGTATGTACAAGCCCGAGTCTTTTTACCGAACCGGTGAAGAGACGCATCAGCACCACGGGTCATAGCACAGGGTGCCAAAGCAGAAGGTAATTGAAGCAGGCTACGAAAACACCATTACTGGTTTTCTTGTAATTTTAGTGATGGTGGTGGCTGCAGCTGTATCGCTGTGCACGAAGATCATAACAGAGAGCGCATGCTATGAGCGTATGCTATGTGTCAAACGAGTGTCACAGAATGGTGCCACTCGGCTCGGCACTGCGGCGTTGGGGCAGCATATTTCGCACATGGACTGTAAGAAATCATGTCTATTTCTGAAGAGGGTGGTAGAGCATAACACAGTAAGCATTGGTATGCTCAAGAAATCCAATTACGGCAATTGTCGTTATCGTTTTTCGTAGACGGTCAGAGAATACTCCAAGCGCTAAGTTAGGGTATATATATATATATATATATATATATAC
>MNPL01005710.1:0-12835 GCA_002081605.1 Tropilaelaps mercedesae
TATATATATATATATATATATGGCTATTTATTGCTGCAATGTCTTTGTGTGTACGTTAAAGACAAAAAACTGTCTATACGCTCTTTGGCAGTACAGTTTTATCGGGTTCGCTCCTTTTTTTTTTTGTTGTTTTGGCCGTTGTGACGATATCGCAATGATATTCAAGACAAAAATCGATAATGCATGTATAGGAGAACCATGAAATTCTTCGATCCCTATCGAACAACATCGACAGCAATAAGAGCTCGGGCGACGTTCAAGAGTTGCTGACAAAGTGAGTATCCTGACAAACGAACGGTAAACTTGGCGACAATCGCGCCGAGATCATACGACCTACGGATACGAACAGTCTTTCCCTCGTAATGGTGTTATCAACATAGTATAACACTCTAATTACCGTGTTATCGCTCCCAACATCCTATAAAACAACGACATATGGTAAGCGAGAATTCTGCTTTCTCAGTTGGTTGCGTTTCGCCCAACGAAATGCATTAAAACGTTACCGACATCGTAGACTCAGATACGCACCCGTTCTTCCGGCACAGCGAATTCCTAAACCTGCTGTTCCTCTGTAATATCCCCATTACAAAGGAACAGCAGATTCTTCTACTACATTTCCACTACGGAGTCATGTGCACAATTGCTAATCCGCTCAAGGTACTCAACCGATACGACGTACGTTCGGAGACAGGAGCCCCCCAGGAGTGACGAGGTCAACTAACGAGGCGTTCTACGACGAACAATGTAAGGTCAGGATTCTTTCGCTTAGAGATTCGACATCTCTGGTAAGCGATTATCGGCCAGATTGATCATCAGATCGTCGCTCCGTGGCCGTTGTCTTCATGATGACGCCGGAGAGGGCATCGTCTTGTCACCGGCAACGCGTTCTCGTCGAACCGATGACTAGTCTGCTTCGTTCAACATTCAACGTTTGCAAACGACTGCTAATGATCGATACTTGATCAAATGATAACGTCCAATTCGCTGGGAGATTTCAATACAGTTTTTGTCGGTTGGTGAAAGAGATAGAGAGGCGGGCGAGATAGAAGGGAGCGAGTAGACAAAGAAATCTGAAAGACAGAATTTTAGTACTGGTCGGTGAAACAGAGGCTCACGATGGACAGAAAAAAAAGCTAGGATAACTCCATTGGACTCGTGGTCCACTCATAGGCTTACGTGAGCCTTAGTGGCGTATGGTTGTCCCTGGTGGTTTTTCTAACCGTGACGACGAGACTGGGTCTGCAATGGAAAGTCGGTTCATTCCGGCAGCGGTCTTGGCCTACAGGTGGGTCCTGATGACGAATGCACCTGAGCCAACTGTGTACCCGGAAAGCCTGCTAGATAAACAGCAGAAGACCTTGGCGATGAGGAGCAGCAAAGACACTGAAGAACAGGACATCATCTCTCAGAGCGTCAGGCCTAGATACGGCCGAGTCTATATCGGTGTTTGTTGCCATACAGGTTTTCGAGTGTCGAGCTCGCTCCAAGCCTTCAGCTCAACCGGCAACTAAACAGTGTATGCTTGTAGACGGAACACAACCGTTGTCGTGGATATTCAGTCGCTGAGGCTAGCAAACAGCTCAATAATGGCTAAATTATGTATTTTTTCAATTAAGGAATGATCGGAAAGCAGCACATAATTCGGTCGGCAGCCGCAACAATATTATTACACTAGCAGCGCCGACGGTATTATAGGCTGTACCGGAAGCTTGTCTAAAGTTTGTGTTTCGTGTAAGCACAATAGTGGACTACCATGCGTCGCTTGCGCTCAACCCAATACGAATGGATTCTCAACTTCTAGTTACAGTATTAGCTCAGAGCATGTGACGAATCACATCCAGGATGTGTACGATTGACTGACGTAGAGTCAAGGCCTGTGAGATATTCTTTCGATTATTTCAATAAAGAAAAGGTCATCTAATTAGACTGAAAACAAGTAGGACGTTTATGACTTTCGTTCGATTAATTATTGGTTATATATATATATATATATATATATATATATATATGATTTACTAACGCAAGGGCTTTCTTTTATAGTACTTCCATTGGCAATTAAAGGTATCACAGCGATTAAGAAACAACAGAAATGACAATCGCTTCATCGCACCCTTTCGGCTCACCTCAGCCGCTCATCGTTTCTCGGTTGTGTTTTCTAATAGGTTTGTCTGCTCTGGACTTAGAGAAGCAATGGCCAAAATACGCTACATTTCTTGACAGTCGCTAGCAAAGCCATTGTCACGACACGTGGCTCGTTAGTGGTTAAGACCCAAAATCCAAGGTTCCGTTGTGCTACAATTGCCTTGTGCGACACAAGCCGTCTTCCGTCGACTTTAGGCTTTGTATGCAGAACTTCGCGATCTGAATAGAGCAGCGAAACATCACGTTGAGGTAGCTAGACTCCCTAGAAAATACTTCCGTAATAATAACGTAGCACCATCACGGGATCAAAATGAAATTCCTTGGGCCGTTGGGCTGTTGGACGGGGGACTTCGATTGTGGCGAGATTTTTGGTGATACGCCGATTTCGCAAGCTGTCTCGCAGTTCGAGTGACGGCAGGATTCTCTATTCTGACAGGTTGGAAATCGAGTTTGAAGCAGAGGCGTGATGGTGCCATACGCACCGATAGCATATCAGGCGAATTAGCCGGGCCCAATCGTAGATGCGGCAAATTCTCCGTAAAAGATAAATTGTCTGCATTCTATGCTTTCAGTATAAGTTGGAACCAACATGTGTGCAGGCAGCCTGGTCCATACAGAGCGAACAGAATTGGTAATGAGGAAGTAATTGTTTTGCAGAGTAATTCTTCCATTTATCGCAGTTATATTCATAGATTACCAACATCTTGACTCTTCAGCAATTAACTGCTCGGTCTCACGATATCACAAAATTATCACTAAATCACGATTTCAATTTCGTTCAAGACATCGCGCATCTCACAATGAGCGCGAACATCTTCTCTAGGCTAATGTCTTACTAAGAATAAAGGCAGGTACTTTCCCATTATCCTAGCTATAACCTAGGTTTGAGTGATAAGTAAGACGACCTATCATTAGAACCGCTCACCCCAGCGGGTCGATATTACTATCACTATTCAACATTATTAGCTGCATAGCCACAAATATTGAGGACCTCGCGAACACCAAGCGATGGCCATGCTAAGCTGCGCATAACAGCCCAACAGCGCTCAGCCTATATCATATTACCGGTGAAAGGGCCGCAGCCTGATAGCAGCAGCAGCAGCAACAGCAGCTGTAGGAATCACCGAAAACTCTATCTATTTAAATTACCGAAAGAGCACGAATTATTACACTTGCCGCACCTTTCTACTGTTTAGCTGTTGGCGTCCGTCGTTGCCGTATAGCGACCGCACTGTGGGCCAAATCAACTCACGAACCGGTAAGGCGTAATGCGACGCTGCAGGGATCGCAGGGCCGAAACTAAGCCAAGCGGCGACTACCAGATTCGTTCGTTACATACATTTATATCTTGCTGTGTATATGTCTGGTATGCGTATGTAATGCGACATCAATAATTCTCTATTCGAACAATGAAATTACAATGTGTAGCCATACATCAGTTCACCCTGTGGCAGAGATAAATGACTAAGACTGTGTGACGTTTCTCATTTTTCGCTCCGCATCTGCGCCCCACATCGACTTCGGAATACGCATAGCATTGAAGTTGCATCGGGACAAGCCTTGCCAGATAAACTTTGTGTACAATGAAATGCGATTCCTATCGGAGCTATTATCCGCCACGTTAGGTAAGCACCCCAAGTGTCCCACAAGTGAAAGCCTTTGTTCGTTCTACGCCGATTTAACAATGGTTTGTGTTTTTCGTTCAATTTCAAGCCTACGTAAATAGCGTTGAATTTTACGCGTTAGATGTGTGCGTTTTATCACTGTGTCAGACAACGGGGGCCTGGGGGTCAAAAAGGCTTGATCGAATACGAGAATACGTTATCAACATTTGCGGTGTTAAAGGCGGCAATTGGAGCATTCTCTGGGACCTTCGTTCCGCAAGACTCAATCAATGAACTGTGATTTAGTTGTTTTATAGCAACTATTGTTTTGGCGAAATTTACCAGCACCCTGCTGTCAAATACAGCGTCTTAGATGCTGAGTCGATAGATCGACGTGGTTGTACAAAGTAGCCTTAGATCACTCGTAACCTGGCCAATGGCATTGTAAACCCTCTGGTCCAAAAAAACGAAGAGATTTACAATTTGTTTCTTAGGTATATGTCTCTAACACGTAGAGAAAGCTCCAACGCACAGTGTCAGCACTTTATATATATATATATATGACACGTCTTGAATTAAAATCAATCTCGACGGTCTTTCAGTTTGACCTACTTTGGCTTCGTGTTAGTAGGAGGCCCTTCTCACATTATACCGATACTCGTTTCGAACGCGTTCGAGTGCTGCCAGCTTTGTCGTTATATTTCCGGTCATCTAATTGGCACCTGCCCCTAATGACCGTACATGATGTCTATGTAGTCCACAGTTTCAGCATACGCTTTTTGTTCCGCTAGCTTCAGGCATGTTCTAACGTTCGGACGAACACACGTGTCTTAGACGAATTATGAAGTCAACTAAGCCAACCAACATGACAGGCGGCATCCGAGTCTGGTCTCAGTCAACTCAAGTCAACGTTGCGTCAAGGTTACGAAACGACGTTTTCGCCATCGTTGGCGCAGGACAAAATTGTTTAGGCTAGCCCGTGGCTGATACCCGGTTCGCATATGCGATTCGTGCTAGCGATGGAGAACAAAGACACCTAAATACTTTCTCTATGTGGCAATACAATATCGTGTAACGGTTGAAACAAGCACGTGTTATCTGATAGTTCCCCGGTATCCCGCAGTCGGTATGGTCGTTCATCCCTTCTAGGGTTCTGTGTCAACGCCCGTCCCAGATGACAACAGAGGTGTCTTCGAATTCAACGAAGTGGCTTGTCTCACACTGTGGTCGAGAACTGCGCGAGCCTTCCATGTCTTCAGTTGGACAGAGCCTGTTCGGGATAATGTTTTGGTTGCTGCATCTACATCAAGAGCCTAGAAGAAAACGAATAAAAAATGTAATATTTATTCGGAGAAGGACATTATCATCAGTGGGAGTTTTCACAGAAATGCGCGCCAGCGAGCAAAAGCCAAGTCAGCTTGTTCACTGTTAATGAATGACTTGAATTGGGAGTATGTTCTTAATTTGATGATTCAGTTACAATATTACTGAAAAATATATACATGTGGATCGAAAGCGGGCAATATCACGGACAACCGTTGTGTAGTATAAACGTTCTTACCGTATGGCCCAACATCAATATTATGTAAAAACAAGTGGATGAAAATTCCAAATGCAGTTGATCCGATCAAATCCTTACATCGGAGCTGAAGTGTCGGGTGAGTGTATCCAATTGACGATGCTGTGGTTGCGTGCGTAGTCCTGCAACTGATATACGATACAACGAATATTCTATATTATAAAGGGTGTTTCAAAAGTACGGGAAAACCAAAAACATTCATAAAATCACTTGTGGTTCTTTCACTCCTGCTTTTTGCAGAAAAGGCGAGATACCGAATACCGTCGTACTGATAATAGCGTGTTGATTAAAGCTATTTTTAAGATTTATATTTGTCGGCAAATTCTTAAAATCGCATAGAAATGTCACATATAAGACATTTCATTTAGTTCAAACGAACACTGACACATTTGAGAATGTGTATGGGAAATATTATTAAAAACTGTACCCTCACAAAACAAATATTCAAACCAGTGAAATAAATGTTCGGCGTGCTTTTCTCACTTTTGTAGGAGTTATTTTGTAAACTAACATCTCATCCACCTTTGCTTGTATTGGATTCCAATAACAGGTTATTAAAATACCGTAATAGTAAAAATGCATATATATATATATATATATATACATATTAAAAACAGATATAATAACTACAGCAATCGACACCAACTATGGCGAAATTATTTTTAACTGTGTGAATATTTTTGAAACACCCTTCATATACATAGCAGGAAATGGATGATGTGTTTTTCTTTTTTACAGTGTTAGGCGTTCACTGTATGCCCCATGCCAGCGCGAGGGGATGTTCGACTTTATCGGAACGTTGTCTATGGATTTGTTTCGACTCTCCATCTTCTTTATAATCTATACAATAAAGGCAATCGTTGTTTATGCGGATAATCGAAAATCCACGCAGCAATTGCCTTTAGACACACTTTAGGGGAAGCAGAATTTGTCGTACGCGTCCATTGCCTGCAATTGGGCGATTCGCAAGCCCGTGCATGGCTTCGCGGACTAGTTGGCCAATCGGTTTTATGGCAATCGTCAAAGCTAGTGCATTTACCGGGCAGACGAACTAAGCCAAGCAGAAAGCGTCAGTTTTTATCCTTCCACCCGCGCAGTCTACCGATACCCCAAATCCACTGGTGAGAGCAGCGACTCCCAGCATTCTTTTTGGCAACCACCAGTCACTCTGCACGCGCAGTTCACATACAGATGACGAACCCAACTGTTTCAGTCGCTTTCCGTGGCCTCTACCTGTACACATGACAACTTTAGTTTCCCGGATCCCATCGCGCTGACAGGTTCGACCATGCCACCGAAGGGGGTGGCTGGTTACTCGCTCACTTGGAGGTGGCCATTCTCCCGAACAAGGTAAAAACGAATCACCCTAGAAGACCCTGCGAGACGCCGGCCGCGGATTCGCTCATGCGCAACTGACGTTTGTAAACTAGCCGGTTTGCCAGACGCGGCAAATAGACTGACAATGCGGTTGTGAGTTTGCTTGCAGTGACAGTGGCGTTTCAAACGGACATTACTGACCTCCGCATAGAGAGAGGATGGCCGCCGCGGCTTGCCACGAGTTCGCAACCGTCACGGAGGGGGAGCTTTTCTAATCGCAAAGTAGCATCATCGACCTTTTTTGGGAGTTCACTTGTCATACGTATGCATGTGTGAGTGCGTGCGTGCGAGTAAGTGATTTTTATAGCTGCTTGTTGTCGTGACATGTTTGACTTGTCATTTGCATCGGAATATATCCTATTTTCATCTGCTTTTGAACTAAATTGGAGTAAGCGTCTTTTTATATATTATACCATCTAAAAACATCCTCACCCAATAAGCGAAATGTTTTGAAAAATAAAAGATGAAACAGCGAAATGAGGCAAATGTCTCATTTGAGGTTGAATTGGTTTACGTACCTGCACTTTTCCCCTAAATATTTGCGCTTGCCTTCACGGTGTAAGGTTCCTTTTGATATGTTCTCATAAGACGGCTGGATGTTGCACCAATAAATCATAATAGCTTTAGTCATGTCACCTATCGGTCAGGCAAGCGTGAACTACGAATATTTTTATCTGGATAGAGCAGAGCATATATGTATCGGAGCCAACGAAGTCATCCTGGATTTAGACTATGCGAAGGTCAAACCATTTTGTCACCTCCATGTTTCAAAGCAGAAAGGTGCCGCAAGCCATTCGAACGATATGCTACTCCAGTTTTCTGTGCTCCTCTGCCAGAATTTACCGGCCTCGGCTGAAGCAAAACTGCTTACGTGAACATCAATATTGTGTCTGTTTGCTCAACCACTTTGTGTTCTCGAGCTTGTCACGGTGGCGCCGTTCCTGAACGGCGTGCCTCCGGTACGTTCCTCCTAATACGTTTATGTGTTTGTACGGATGCGTTGTTTGACTTCGACATGCCAAGCAATTACTTACCGTATCACCGGATTCCGTTTGTCGTTCGCAGCGTGAGTGAAAGGTGAAAAATGTTTTCTAGGGTATGTCGCTCTATGCCGCGCGGCGATATAGGCCCGTTTGTTCGTTCTTTATTCCTTTGTAGGCAAAGATTTCGAACTTCGACCAGTGTAGAACAAACACCAAGAGAGACTACACAGTCGGTATGCATAGGGTACGAGTTAGATTTGAGGTGAGCTATGCAAAAAACATATGCCACGTAAATTAGTGATCTTCTTATGAAAAAAAATTAGTGTTTTTTTGCGTCTAGCTAAGTAAAAATCCTTTAACCATGAGCTTGAACCATTAATAAAAGATCGTGCTGAAGTAATAAAGTGCGAACTGCGTTGAGATTTCAATCAAAAACGACAGACCGCACGCTTACTTGAAACAAACATTTCGAAAGCTGTTTCAGAGTCGAATCGCATAGTAGCACGTCTGATGCCTCATCGCAGATGACAAATATCTCACTCCTTCACGCACTAAAAACCTAATGATGCAACGATCACCTTGGCCGCGTCACACAGGTGCGAATTGATCATGTACCATGCTCGCTACGCCCGGCATGGGTGTTCCCAGCGAGAGATCTACTCGCTCTTAGTTACAAACCATGTAAATAACCCAGAGTTCACTTCATAACTCACGATTGCAGTAAGCGTGTCGCCATATCACAGCTCCCTCCCCCTCCGCCTTTATGCTCCTTTCTATCCGGAAGATTCGTGAGCTTGTGCTAAACTGGTGCCAGTGGACTGGCCTTGCCCATCATCTGAACCCACTTTTTCTCGACGTTAGACGAACGAAACCGCACCGCGAGCCCGTGAGCAGCAGCGCCAAGGAACAAGCCAGGAACAGGCGGACCGGACTATGTCAAGAGACTTAGGACTGGCACAGCGTCTGACGGCCGAGCGATGTCAGTCAGATTGAGTCTTACCCATTTTTGAGTAGCAGTGAATAGCTACATTCGATGCTCGTCAACCCTGTTGATGCTCCTCAGATGATATTTCCAATTCGTCCATGTTGAGTCGCGGGAAGAGAGGCGGGCAGGCTTTTTGTCAAGAATAAGCTAAAAGCCCGTCATAAACTCAGTGAGATCGAGGGCAGCTTGACAGGCATGCCATAATATGAGTTGTACATAACAAGGACAGTGGAGGGGAAGTGAAAGTCAAGGACGAGATATTTAAGATTTTGTAACCTTGGCCCATCAGTTTAGAATTGTATGACGAGGTGATACTTGATAGTAGTTTACTAGGACATCCTTGGGGGATCACTTATGCATGTATAGTATGATGTTAAAGAATTTTATTTCTACTGTAAAAATACGGAAAGGTCCCCACCCATTCTTCCATTGTTTTACAAAACATACATTCCAAAAACAAACATACCATCTTAACAACTTTCCAGTTACGTTTACGTTTAATGAATTAAACACTTTACATCTATCATTCTCATAGGTGTACTCTTTTTAACTATGACCTATTAAACCACATATTACTTCCTGTTTTTGCATGATCGACTGATCATGCTTGCATGCAACGATAGATATATGGCCTTTTTTGGCAGATAATTAATTATGGAACTTTCCATCGTCGTTGTTGTTGCGTACGCTGGATTAGGTTGCATAAGTGGCACCCTGAATTGCATGACCGGTCTTGTCCTTGTTAGTGTGTACTACTGAATCAAACGCGGCGCTTGTCAATCCTAGCGCCACAGTCTTCCGAACTTTGGCTTGAAAGAAAACCGTTATTTCTCTATAACTCTACCGCCTGAGACAAGACGCCTTCAAATTCAGACGGTTACAACGGTGCTATGCTGCACTCTCCAGCACCTGAACATTGTTGCGTCTTCCGAAATCTCTCCTGAAACGTGCACGAGTGTCACAAACGTCACTACCTGGAGAACAAATCACAAGATCCGATCTGTTCTCTTCAACAACCCAGTCTCCGAGGAGATCTAATCACAGTGGAACCGACCACTTGGTAGTAGTATCGATGAGTAAATTTAAAAAACCACACACTAGACAGGCATTCTGCGATGTGACGTGAAGGTGGCATTTTCACAAGGTCTAGGAAAATCAATCTCTCTATACATACGAACTGGCATTGTGGAAGCCCATCAAGATGGGTATCATGTGAATCGGTGCCGGTTAGTGTGCTCCTCCTAAGCGCATGCTATCGTACCGACAATCTTGTAAAAATAACGAAGTTTTAGCTTTCGCTCGAGTCTACGTCTGGTTACCAACCTGCCGATTCGCCAACCCAACCCTGAGTTTTCATGTATTCCGAATTCATAATATGCACAGACGTGGGTAGCTTTTATGCTCGATTATGTGAAATGCATTAGTGCGACTCGAATAATATTATGTTTTCCGAACAGTGCTTTTCGATGCTTCTTCACGGAAATATCGCTAGTTCAACCGGGACCAGCATTAATAGTGACTGCAGTTTACCAGCGGCAACTATTTGTCGCTTCCGAATACTACAGAGTAAATATATGTCTAGGCTAACTTGCAACATTCTGTACCAATTTACTGCGAGTTTTGAATGGGTTAACCTGCTCGAGTGCTACTGCCACTGTTTCTTCTCGCCCATCGGTAATGACAACAGAGCTGCATGTTACGCAAATATTGAATTCTCGACATTTCAGCATGCAACCAGTCGCGAAAGTCCCAAAATGAGCATTCAATTTTTTTATTGTTCTTTGTGGCCTAATCTAGAAATATAAGAAACTTGCTTTCGAAAAAACCTTTTTTTTCCTACTTGAGGAAAAGCTTTTTAATCGCCCACATTTGTCTCGACTCTGAATATGCATATACCATACGAACGGCGGCAACACCCACTGCAGTAAATAGATGAAAACAAACATTATCTAGAAAACATGCCAACACGCACCGAACCCCAGCCCTTAGTGATCCTCACGGATTGTTCACTGTGACAACGCTGCCCAGGAAGGACTCCCGGCTCCCTGAATCTGTTCCGAGAGAATCCCCCATCCATTCGCACCTCTCCGTCTCCATTTGCCAACATGTCGATGTTTACCTTTAGTTGGGCGTTCACCAAACGACCGTAATGGCGAAACAGTCGTAACCGTGGCGCGAAATGCTTCCTAAATAGAAACGCCACGCCGCAGGCATAGGAAAGTGACTCGCGCCGCCGTTGGGACCGAAATATTTGCTGTCGGCCAGCGGGGGAGGTCCGTTCTCCGATTGCTTTTTCGATTCGCGACGCTCGGTTCTACGGCATTCACAATTCGTACAATCCATCGGTATTGTGCGGCTGACTGAGTTGCCGAGTCGTGTTAAGAATTTTCAAAGTGACTTTGAGTTCTGTTTCGGTCCTTTCGACTTTCTTTGTTCGCTACAGAGTGATAGCGGTTGATGTGACACGGTAGGACTGCGGAGAGAAAAAATCGCGAAACGGTTGAAGGAACCAGCCAGCGACGTTCGATCTTCTGGGTGGTAGGGATGAGAGTCGAGTGTTATCGAGAAGGACAGGTCAAATGCTGTCGAAATGTCGAGGTACAGTTGGACATTACGAGAGGGCACGCGCGCCACTTCGTCACCCGTAGGGAGTCCATCGGCTACAATACAAATACTGGAACTCTTGTGGTCGGTATTGTATAAATTAACAGGATACCAAACAGGTTTGTTCTTCACGTGGTGTACAAGATTTTTCATCTCAATCAGTTTTGACCTGAATGCTGCGTCGTTGCTGGCGATAGAACCGTCAGAAAACAGTGATGCTACACAAACGAAAGTGTTGCAATTTTCATAAGTTGGTCACATAGTAGTGGTGCTGAGCATGACACGGCCACAAGATTGTACATCTTCGCTTGAGAACGCTTTAAAAAATATTCGTATTTGTTTTATGTCCACCATTGAATGTCAAATAAAACTCACGGTTGATGGTACCGTTCAATGTGGTATCCTGATTGGTTAACAGAAAGCGTTGATTAATTTGTTTAAGCTGCACCACTTTCGCGTTGTCACCTTGTTAGAATACATCCGATCCAAATGTTCTAGAATCTGATCTAAATAATTGCGAAAGAGCAAAAACAAACATAAGATGATTCTATAAACTACCCATTCTTATTCCGTACTGTTGCTGGAAAGCAGGAAGAATTGTACCGTTCGTGAATCTCTGCATTAGAGTTATTTCCCAGGTACATCGCACACGGATGCAACCGTTTTTGTACATAAACCATGATGAGTTCTTCAAGCTAAAAAAATAATCAGGGTGAACGTTTTCGGTCCCATACATCGCAGAGAAATATATATCATCTGCGGAACCCTTTAGTTCCAGTATCTGTGCAGTGTACAACTCCAGGTAAATGCTTCAATGAAGCCCTAAAATCAACTTATATTCTTAATAAGAGTAGCCTATTGTCATTATTACTAATATCATTATTAACACGATAAAATAATTATTGTTATCATTGCTATTTATTAACACATGCGTCGTCATTACTCTGATTACCCAGACGACGATGGTGTAATAGTAGTAAATTTCATTAATATCGTTTCTATCCCTGTTAAAAGTACTTCCGGCCGCTTCGAACAGTTCCACCGCAACAGTAAATTGGCGACGATCAGCGATTCTTCGAAAAGTAGTAGGGACTAGAAGGCGACGTTTTATGCGGCTGGGTCGTTCAATTCGTCTGAAAGGTGACGCCCCTCACGGTCAGCTGTAGATTCAAAATTATCCAGACACGATCCTTTTGTGAGACGTACACACAACAAGAGAGCGAAAACAAAAACGATGCCAACATCATGAATACAAGTATCTGCTGTCCAACACTGGTTCACGCAATTTGGCATAAAGTCATACAGAATAATAATGGAAGTTTTCTTAAATATATCTATGTACGTCTCAAAACACGTGCATACATTTGCGACGGCCTTGTTTTTAATACTATATATACAATACATTCGGGAAGAATGGATCATATTTGTACGTGGCTGTCAAATATTTTTAGCCTATATCGAGGTCGCCGCGATGAAAGCAGTTCATTCATGTGCCATGCAATATATATATATATATATATATATATATATATATATATATATGGTTAGAATGGATTATATG
>MNPL01005711.1:3915-20480 GCA_002081605.1 Tropilaelaps mercedesae
CCTTAGCTATGTTTCGATTATAGCTCATTGCATTAGTCATTTGACATCATGCATTCAAGGGGCATCACAATAATTTCCAACAAGATCAAACAAAAGTTACCTAAATGAGAACTAAAATGTTTTCAATTCTCGGATACTGGCACCTGTAAGCTATCATATGTCGGATTCTTTGTGTATTTCTGAGACTAACATCACGTCGAGTAGCATTACAGACCATCATTTTGGAGTCAGTTCATACGTACATCTACGCATCAATAAGCTTATATACAGCCACACACCCATTACACAGCGTCTAATAAATTAAAGATAACTTCTTGTTTTTTTCATGTAAAATAGTGTGAGAATGACACATAGTAATAATGTTCATGGAGACAGATATCTAACCTAGCCAGTCGCCTCGCATGACACGAATGAAAGGCGGAAAGCGAGACTTACCATTCGGCCGTTAACTTCAACCTACGTCATTCATGGAGGTTTTCAAGTTCTTTTTTTTTAGCATCCACATGAATCAATAAATATTATTTGATTGCTTTTTCATGTTTTTATTTAAAAAAAATTTGTACATGAAATTTGACGGTATGGCACAATATTGCAATGTTGTAATGTTTCCTCATACATTACAGCAATTGGTAAAAGTGATGTTTAGGCAACAAGAAGTGTAGTTTTGGAGTTTTTTCTATGAAAAAGATATAGATAAAGTCGCTGGCCAAATGTGAACTGGTGTAGCGATGACCATGAGTGAATTCGAGAACAGAGAAGATGGCGAATGATACGACGCTTGTAAAGCGCATGTGTCCCCGAATACTTTTGAGTGACAAATCGATCGAAATTTTTGAGATTGATCGGAGTTGCAAAACATTAGTGTAAACAACAAATGTAAAATGTTGGTGAATAAAATTGGCTAAATGAGACTCAACCGTGTGAAGGGAAGAGTCGGTGATAATCGAAGAACAAACAATCTGCTGGTGTACTTATTTACTTGCTTTGCAGGGTTTAGCAACATTCAACCATTTCACATACTCGGTATATGAGCAGTTCCACGTAAGGACTAACCCGTTTGATTTCATTTTCTCACGTCAGTGAATCACGTACTTTCTCTCTTCCCTGCATAGCTTTTCATTGCTTTCGATCTTGAACATGTTCCTTCACTTGCGTGTGTGGCTTTGCGTTGCTCTATGAAGCAGGTCTTTCCCAGCCATGCGAACAATTAGAGATTTTTACACGCAATCTATACGATGCATCAGTCCATTATTGTTTGTGCAGTTTCCGTGCAGTTGCGTGTGATTTCCGAAGTGCGCCAGAACGTTTCACCATTGCGACATCCCAGGATGATTTGAGGGTGCGCATTTTCTGGTTTGGGGACTGTTCTATTCAGGACGATTGGCTGGATGCTTCCAGATAACACAGGCATTTGGTGAACACCTCAACCTTGAAGTCGTATTGGCTCACCATAGTAGTGCTGAATGAAAATTTCCTGAAGTGAAATCTTTGTCTATAGCAAGCCGCTCAACTAAGTTAGGATGGAGCATGGACTATATGTTTATTTTGAACTATGTACTCCGCTTCTAACGGCCGATGATTGCACAGTAATACGTTTATTCGCCATTTTATAAGAGCTGAGAGTTATATCTCTTAGATTATTCGCGAGTAAACGTAGAATGTTGTACATACCTTACCACTTTTCAGGGTTGACCGTCAGCCAACTTCTACAATATCGTTATTGTATTATGTCGAATCTGAAGCTTAATTCGGTGAATTATTGGACAGTGAGCGAAGGGAGCGTGGCCCTAGGTTCGACCAAATAGAAGCCATACCTGGCTTTCTCCACGGGTAGAGGCAAGTTTCTTATTTCAAATATTCCGTTTATTTCAAATAAAAGCCGATCATTAATTCAATGTGTGTTAGCAAAGCCAAAGGTAGTTTATATCCCTAAAACATTAAGTTTATCCGCTTTCTAATAGGGGCCTCACATGTTAGAGACACCATGGAATGCGGTTTGGCTGTAAAAACCCTCAAAATGAGCCTTTTTGGACGTACACGTATTTTGAGTATAAAATGATAATATTCAGTGATCAACTATTAAGACAGTTCCAATACCCTCTATTCTAGTGTGACATTCCTGCTAGATATTTAGTGAACGACGCAAGAGTACCTCAGAGATTTTCACTAATTTCGGCTGACTTCGGGGACGTGAATCGAGCGCTGTTGACAACATGTCGAAGAAACTTAATGCAGTAAAATTGCGATCGGCAGAAGGAACCTGAACGGCTGTCGGCCATCGATAGGCGGCGAGAACCTCGTCAACGGATAAGCGTCAATCGCGCAACCGGGACAGTATCAGTGGCGACACATACAAAAGGCCAAATCAAACTCAGACCCGTCTGCTTCTCCACGAATGTGCGATGCGCGGTCTTCCAGCGAACATGGATAAACACATGACGAACGACCCCACGCGAACGATGTGTTCGCTGCAGCCGGGCTGCTGAGTTTGCCTAGGTGCGGCCAAACTGACACGGCTTCCCAGGTCAAGTAACTAAAATCATGTTCTTTGGGCGCCCTGAAAACGCCCTAACAGGAAAAAAAGATGGGATGGTATTCTGTTGGCTGACCTTCGAGGTAGACTTCCTCTCGTTTTCCTTTGACATCAACCGAATTTCACCAATGCCAGCTGTCTCGAGCGTTGCGCTTTGCAAACCAAAATACGGGTCACCTTCTGCCATGTGGCTGTCATCGACGTCAATCCAGCAGCACCAGCTAATGCCGTCGGTCGTTGCCGCGCAAATTAGGGAGTGGAAGCGTCTACTCGGAACCGACAAAGTCGAATCGGACGATGATGCTAGCGAGTCGGGTGTTTTTTTGTTTGGAATTCGTTTGCGTCCCGTCGCCGGCCAAGAAATTCTCCCCGGGAGGTCAATGCGTCCAGAGGAAGATGCGCTCATCGTCTCGCGATGAAATGCGCGTCTACGCCCGACCGGGCCGCAGGGGTGACGTAACCGTTTTTTTGTCTAGCCGACTGTCGCATCCTGGCAGTGTCTGCCCTGTCATCACGCGGATGAACACAGTCCTTAGCCGCTGCTACCGCTGATGCGCTGATGCGGTGTTTGTTAAACGAGCGTTCTTCCAGCTCACTTCGTTCGACGGGAGCTGCGCGCGATGTCTAGACTGAGTCGGCGTCATCTGCCGCACAATTCGTGCGACGCAATCGATGCGGCTTTGACGGCGAGTGGAGTTAATCATCGCGGACGTTCGAGTCATCCGAGCCATACAGCGATTAGGTCAGATCCAAGTGAGAAGAGATGACCATATGAGCGAATATTCGTTTGCTAAGGCGCTCGCTCTAGGAAATCCGAAGGGATCGTGAAAAGACGGCCAGAAAAATCCATGTTGGTCACGTTAGCCCACTGGAGACGCTCGTGGGATGATCTCTCCCACCTGCAGGCTGACGGGTCAGCATATCCACTTGCTGGGAAGATCACACAACAGTCAGTCGCTAAAGCAACGAGTAAGGCGGAGTGCGTAGTGAATTAGAGCATGCCCCCATGTTACTATGTAACTTTCTCTGGGCTTTATGGGCTGTTAGGAATGTTTCGAGTAACGCGTCTCGTGCTTTCGTCTAGCGACGTTGTTGATTCTACATACGTCTTGCCAACTCAGAGGTAGCCGCACGCCCGTCCCCACAAACGGATTTCTGGTATGGGTGCAGGGCCCTTGCGACATTTCATCCAAGGCCATCCTCCTCCTCGGAAAAGCAGGACTCGTCGAGAGATGTAGAGTTTCTTCGTTGAGCTCCTCGCTGCAGCTAGCTCCTACGACGTTGCCACTGAACGCCGACCGGCTCCGATGATACGCGGCGCTTCAATTAAATGGCTTTTTCAATACCCCCGCGCACATCCGCTGTGCTGCTGGCGTCAGTGGCGATCTGTTGCTGCACCTTCTGCGCCTGTATCCTCGTCATTCAGGAGGCAAAGGCATCCACAGTAGCACGATAGAAGGCCCCGACTGCAGGCTCCTTGATACGCGTGCACTTTGCGACTGTCCACTTGGAGCTTCCATCGGGCACGGAGGAGGGCGGCGTGGGGGCGATAGTGGGAGCGCCGGGAAAAGGGCGCTCCGAGGGGCAGTCCCATCTTGGAGTGTCACCCACCCTGGGATCCGTTCTAGCGCTAACTAACATTCCCCCTACTCACAGCTTGTCGCATGCCGCGCTCTTTAGATTATCGTACGAATTCCCGGATTCAGCTACGACGAAAAGCGGATATAGGCACTTGGCTCAAACCCAGCGGATTGCGGGAGCACTGTGAAGGAGCAGGGGGCGCCGGGGCTCTATGCTCCAAGGCCCCTTAGCCCCCACGCCCCCTTCAAAAGACGGGGTAGTGGCGGGGGGACGACGCTTATGCTGCTATTCGTCCGTACCTACATGTGTACATTTACCCTGTCGGTACCATCGTCGTCAGGTAGTTGGAGAGGGCGAGGGGGTCGTTCGTGACGCCTTCGTTCGTTTTCACGGGGAACGGCCAGGAGCAAGGGAGAAAGAGTGGCTGAGGATCTAAACGTTGATATCTGGGTTTGCTGGCAGTTGGGCTGGCTGATGGTCGGGTAAGGTATTAG
Organism: Tropilaelaps mercedesae; assembly: GCA_002081605.1. Lineage (NCBI taxonomy): Eukaryota > Metazoa > Arthropoda > Arachnida > Mesostigmata > Laelapidae > Tropilaelaps > Tropilaelaps mercedesae. The sequence continues at coordinate 8,524 of MNPL01005711.1, forward strand.
TGCTTAATACCTCGCCGCCAAGCTCGGTTGACGCTGAATGTGTCGCTAACGCTGTATTGGCGCGGCCCACTCTTGAGTGGGAACGCTGCGTCTGTGTGAATGGAAGTGCTAGAAAGGCGCAGGCTCGGTTGCGAGCGGTAGGAAATGCCGCTGAAACAGGTCGCGGCGATGGTGAGGCTCGGGTACAGGTGGGTACCGCATCCTCGAACGGGCACAAGGCCCTGACCCTGCTCCTTGCCAGCCTGGAAACGCGAGAGAAGTACGAAACGGCAAGGTAAGAGTTGGAGGCGACTCCCGTCGACGGCAAGCCCTCAGCGCTCGGCGCTCGGGGATGTTCGGGGGCTGCTTAAGCGGGATGGGTGTGAAATTACCCGGAAACTCGTCTGCAACTGCAGCTCGTGCTTCCATACCTATCCTCTATGGCTACAGCAGCGTGACCCCGAAACCCGGCCGTTCTTCGGCCGCAGATTCTCTTTCCGTCGGTTGACGGATACGACTGCGCGGGTAGATTCGTGGCGGTACATGTGCACGGCTATGCCGGGGCATTTGGTAGTATGCGGTAGTTCACATTTTGTCATTTTGCCCCCGGGGCTGATGTAGGGTATAGATGATCACGCGATTTGTCGCGTCGCATAGGCCGACTTTGCGCCAATAGGAAAGTAGGAAAGGTTGGGCTTCACGAGTTGCCGTTGGCAACCACATAGTGCGCGATTGAATCAGGTATGAAAGCGCCAAAATAAACATAAATTAAAAAAAAAAAATTAATTTTAAAAAATATGCAAAAATTGTTCGTTTTGTGCCCTATATCGTGAAGGGTATGAAAAGGACAGAAAGGGCATGCGGGCGTGTTTGTGGTCAATGCTAAAATTGAGTCTTTATCATGAGGGTTATGTACTTCAAGCGAACAATTATCTGAAAAAAACGCTATACCGTACGCACAGACATTTTCGAAAATGTTCATTTAGCAGGTTTTGTATCGACGTTGCCTGGTATCGTGTATTGGTCGCCTAGCAATGGTGAAGACATTATAGTGAGGTCACTTTCTAAATAAGATGTGACAGGTAAATGGTGCTTCCACAAAAACAGTTGTGTTTAAACATTGATAGGAACACCTGCAGTCGAGATGTTTTCACTTTTGTTTATTACAGAGATCGCGGTAGAAAAATAACTGAAAAATAGTGCACGGCGTGCGTTAATAACACTAGGTCAGATTGTTCGGAAAAGTGATCTAATATTAGAGTTTTGTATACATTTTCAAAATAATATAATAAATACCACTTGCTTACAAACAAAAATGACAGAAATCGAATTTGGTTTACGTCGTCGAATATCAACTCCAGCTAGGCGTTCAACATAGAAATACATTTTTTAAGATCGACCTTGCACAGACAATAAGGTAATAGGGCAACCAGTACTAGATAGCAGTCTGGAAGGAAAGGGATCGTGTAGTCAACTAACTTAAGAGAATATCTGATGTGTTTGGTAAGTGTGATCTGTATGGTAAGTGTGCTAGGCTAGAGTTTGTGGCCTCGAAAAGATGAAATCCTTTGCATATACCGGATATGTCTTCTTTTTCAGGGAAAGGATCCATCAAGAGACGTTCTTGTCGTTAGAAAAACGAAACCCTAAGAAAAACGAAGCGACCGTTTCGTCGGCGAGCATAGCATTATAGTTTCCATCATTCACAATCACAACATTACCTCAATAGATTGATTATTCCCGCTAGCTGCATGGATTTAGTGCAAATTTCTAGCGACTGTTAAACATCTTCGGGTAGCCCATGTCAGGTTTTATAGTGCACTCGAGCTCTACCAAAAATGCTAAGATTCTTTTGGAACGACGACTTTTCATAGATAAAGCTCATGTAAAAATATCTAATGCAGCAGGCTGTATCACAGTTAAAGACAGACTCATTTAAATAAAATCAAATATGTATTATGTGTGTACTTCAGTCCTCACCCGTTTTAGATAGTGGCCTTGCGATTCTTTGCTTGTCCATCATCCTCCGATTACGATACGGTTAGGCCGCAGTTAAAGTAACAGCGATGACTGACGTAGGCCAGCTTTCGGTGTCGTCAATCATAAAATTCTGTCTTATTGTAAATTTCTAAAAAAATACATTTATCGCCCTGTAGAGATCGACCTGACTCAGTTTTTTCTTTCGTAAAAAGAATAATATGAATTACAGGAATCTGCATTTTACCTTGCGTCGTTGGCGTTCTCGGCGGCGGAAAAAAGGTGAGAGGGCTAGCGTAGGCGTGCTGTGAGAAAATATATCCACAAACATAACGATAGCATTCTTATAAACTGAGATTGGTTGATAAAATATGGATTACCGAAGAATGGAAGGCCAGCTCTGAAGCCAAGCAGTGCTGTTCTGTTGACATCCTATTACCACTACAATTTTTGTATTGTTACGCACCATCTGACGCAATCATCGCGATCATTTCCAGGCAAAAATAGTGTGTGAACATCGAGACATATTCTATATTAGCGTTTGCCGCCGACGCGCGACTGGGGAGTTTATCGGCAACCGACTCTCCGATTCGAAGGCCTCTCTACTCCCGACAGGCGGTTCCGAACCAACTGAGCTATGACGGGTATTTTTGATTGATCTTCTGTCAATAAACGTAAACTTTCCTTCGAAGTAATACTCTACCAGTTCCGTCGCAAGCGAGAAGACTTTCACCCGATGGCGGTTAATGGAACCACTGGCTTTTTAATTCCAACAGTTTGTAACTCTAATAGCACTGACAAGGCCACAAGCAGGTCTAATCTACAGCATGCGTTCCTATCTCTGACGTCTATCAAGAAACGAGGTCGTATGTCATCTCTCTCGTAGAAGACCGCGCTAATGGCGTTATTTTTTTCCAATGCGACTGAGCTAACGTTTCAACGTCGGAGAAAGGCTGATACCTCACTGACGGCAGGCAAAAAAAAAAGAGGACGTTTTTGAACAGGTTATTTAGCTAGAAACTTCAGGACGCTCAAGCGCCACAGGGATATGAGATAGCGCTGTCGACGGAACCGCTAAAATGCTGCGCGTTTTAACGCCACGTATTGTTGACGTGGGCTTAGGCGCCGCAGTTGGTTGCAAGGTAAGGCGACTAGAAAAACAACGCACACGTTCGACACGTGTGTGCGTGCACTATAATAAGGTAGATCACTAAAAATTACTCCTGACTGTCTATAGGTGACCCTCTGTGTTGGCGGTAACGTTAAAACGCGAGCGTAGAAACGACGAGTGCTTTGGCCGCACACGAAAATGGGCGCATGCGAAGTAAGGAGATAGTATAAGTGAGGTAAGAGAAGCTCATTCTACCTGAGATGGACAGTACTACGGGTCGTAAGCATTTGAAGGAACAGTGATCTGCAGAGTGATTCGTTAACGTGTACACGCCATAGGATAAACGGTGGAACTGTCGTTTTTGGGTTCTGTTGAGCGCGGATGTTTTTGCCTGTATCATCCTGTAACGCTTCAGGCGCTATGTGCCGAATGAGAGCACATGAAGGCGAAATTATCGTTTGCAATGTAGCATATGCAAAACAAACGTGTTTGTGCCAACCTGTGAACTTCCCTAGGCTTGTTTGCGTCAGGGATCCAACTCGAAACAATGTTACGTATCGCATAGTCGAGCCGTAAGTTGAAATCATCTAATAACAAACTATAATAGCAGCCATCAGCGAGCCGGTCCGGCTGTAGTAGCTACCAGGTAGATAAAGGACTCCTTAAGTGCGGCACGTACACAGTTTCGACGTTTAATCCGAAAGACCCAATAACGCAAGCAAGCGTGGCCGACGGCTGTTACCAGCTATTGCCCAACGTACTAAAGAACTGCCCTCAGCCTCTGTGTATGGGGAAAGGGCGGTGGCTTTACCTCATTGGCTACTCTCGTTGCCCTTTTACGGAGGCCTCGGCAAAGTCCTCCGTAAAAGGGTACGCCGGAATAGGCAGAGAAAGGTCGTCCAGGGGAAACGTCCGACTAACGGCAGAGATGGACTCGCTCCAGCAAGACGTCTATTTTGCCCACCTCTAAGTCATAGCACCTGTTCTAGTTGATGTGTCTATTCATATCATCCGGCACGGCCTTATGGCCTCCTGGCCTTATCGTCGTTCAATCATTATTGTGATTGCTGCACGACATCGCACGGTTCTGTTGAGGCGGAGTCGCTAGCCCCAAAAGCGTCGTCCCCAAGATCCGTCGATGCACAGCGTCACGAACTTGGTGCAGCGCTCTGACGAGAGATGGAGGATTAGACATGATGATCTTACGGTCGCCCAACTACCTCATCGGAGAATGGGGAGCGTACAAAATACAGCAAAAAAAAAACGAATACGAGTTTAAGTCTTTAGATCTTGACCGGTGCCGCCTAAAGTGGCGAGAATCTTGCTCGCTCAGTTATGGGGCGACATACAAGTGGCCACGACTAATCAGTGCTGAGGGAAATCATTTACAAAGTGACCACTATCCCTGAATAAATTGGTTACACTCCCATAGAACTGAACAATATCTACATGACGCGGGCAAATCTTCTATCTAAACAAGTGTGATCATCAACGAATCGGTATTACCAATCTTTTTTTTGTTATGGGGGCTTGGGAAAGGCAGGTTTGCTAACCAACTCTTTGAATAAAAATCCGTGAAGTACCCCAAAGATGCGTGACGTTACGTAGAAACTGAAAAAAAAGTAAAGCGCTTCTCGAACGGCGTGTGCGGATTCCCCAAAAACACCAAATGTCCTTCAAAGAGTACTTCGTTACTTCAACGTTGCAAAAATATAAGAAAATACCCCAACCATGCTCGCTTGCGTACATCTGTAAAAGTCTTGTAGGATTTCACCATCGTATCTTGACAGTGTTTATCTGCAGAGTCAGCTCTGAGAAACCTCCGCAACCTCAGGTAAGACCTTCACAGTCTGTTTCCGATTTCCCGAGCTGTCGGCAGAGAGTGTAGGAGTGTTATTTTTGCTGTTGCCTACTGTAGTCGGTTTAACGACCCGTACGAATAGCGTCGTTTTTGCAGTCGGACACATGATCATCAAGGTACAAGGCCCGACGGCGTCATGCACGGGCGTACGTAACTTACCGGATCACGAGAACAGCAACGATGAATCTCGGTCAGTTTGCGCAACATCAGTAACGCGATATCAGGTGCGACAGCCGAGGCGATATTCACTCGTTTATTTGGCGCTACGATGGGTCGATTTCCTGAGTTGGCACCGGGCACTAGCCATTATCGCCGGCTGTCGCTGCTTGAATTCGGTTTCCATTAATCTCGGTGATTGGCGCCTGCCTGCTGCTGCTGCTGCTGTCCGTGTTCCTCCCACGTTACGCCCGACCGGCCGAACGTAGCCGGACAGCACCCGCAACCCCCATTTGGCTGCCAGATTCCTCCGCCCCCGGGGTCTGTTGCGAGGATATCCGCGAGGGCGTGTGAGATCGCGTGGCAGAGCCCCATCTGAAATTTCTCACTCTATCGAAAGATCTGCGGTGCCGCCATTTGGACTGGTCGCTCGAAAATGTCCATTGGCCCTGTACTCCGCGTGATTCGTTTATTTTTCGTGTTTCGGTGTCGATATCGGTTGAATATCGCTCATCGTCTCTAACACGATCATCATCCGCATGAGTTGGAGACAACAGCAACAATACACCCCCAAGGGGTTGGCAGCACCCTCTAGAGGATAATGAGACCATTTCCGCTTCCTTTCCAAGAGAACTAGATCGAGGAAGACAGCGAGAGAGGAACGAGGACAGTGCGAGAGAGAGAGAGAGAGACAGCGAGGAAGAGAGAAGACAGCTTCTTGATATGCTCATCTACCTCGGAATCGAACATTGTCCGCCGGCCAGCTGAGGGCCTGCACGATGGATGAAGCCTGTCAGGAACCTGAAGGCTAGGAGAGAGTGGCCTGACGAGGGCTCGCTCGACAAGACTTTTTTGAATGGGCGTCCTGGCTGCTTTAGCTTGATGGGTGTTGATGGTGAGTCCTCTGCTTGGCATCACGACGATGGTTGAAGTGTCAGTATGTCGACCAGTGCCGACGGCATTGGCGGCGTTGGTAGTGGCTTGGCCCTCTAATGGATGGATGTGAATGGGTATTGATCATTGATTGAACGTGCCGCCGGCTGACCTCGCACCTTCACCGGGCGTCCTTTTTCGCACACTCCGCGGACACTGGCCTGCCTGCCTGCCTGCCTGTCCCTCCTTTCCCAGAACAGCAGTGGCAGCCTGATCACGCGTAGATGGACCTCGAATTGTTAGCTCCTTTTGAGGTACGAAATGGTAGGAAGGTCCGAAGTCGTTGAGGCAGCTACTACTACTCTTCTGCCCTACTACCACGTCTACTTCTACTAATACTACTTCTACTAATACTACTACTACTACATAAAGCAACACACAAATGCGTATAAACAAATATATATCCGGGTAACAAACGCGCGGTTGAACGGTCGCCCCCCGACGGGTCACTAGAAGCGAAGTTGCCAGAGGCGCTTGCGGTGAGGATAGGAAGACGATGGAAGAGAGAAACGAAGCAGCAACAGTGAAAGACATTCCTCGCGTCGAATGGACGGGTCAACGCTTGACTTCGGCTGGGCGTGAATTCCAGTTCTGGCTGTTGGGAGGGCGGGCACACGCTTAGCGTACGAGAACCATTGACAGCGCTCGTCGGACACTGTGAATCGAATAGATCGACCAGGACCGTCGAATGGCGTTGAGTCACAAGACTGTGCGCGATGGCCTGTTCATGATCGTGCGTGTTTTGCGCACACCGATCGGGAGTAGTTTCCCGCCAAGTGCAGCCGCAATCTCTCGAGGGGACGATGTCGTTGCATCGTCATGATGGCTCGGGCTATTGCGTAGAGGAGTCCATTTTGCATTGCTCAGCTGCGCTCACTGGCAGCTGGAGTGGAGCCAAATTCGAAACGCGGATTTTGAGACGCTGTAGTAAAAACACGTAGAAATCCGTTTGCGTGCGCTCTCCTCGTCGGGACAGTCTGCGGCCATTACTAGACATGGAAGAGATAGCAAACATTTGCAAGGCTAAATTCATCCAACGGAAGCATTCATCTGAAAAGCATCCCTATGAAGTCCTTTTTTCTTTTTAATCCAAGAAACGAATCAGCTGTCGAGTCAGCTGGAGCTCCCGGAGTGCACAGCGCTAGACGTCCGAGGAGCATCGAGGAACATCCGAGGAGCAACCGAGGGACTTCCGTGGATCCTTCGAACAAGCGAGCGCCACGCAGTTATTAGCTAGCGCCTTTCCGCCAGTTATTCGGCCAACAAACTGGATGCAGCTTTCGGTTCTCCGTTGACACCGTCGCCTACGAGAATTTCACTAACACGTCTAGCCAGGTCATGGCATTCGTAGCAGGTGTGTGTGACAAAGCAGAGCCGCTTAAAGATCAACTTGAGTGTGTCCTGTTACGTTGGGACGATGGCCTCTTTGGTCCGACTGGTCTGACGTCGCGGCTACGGGTATTCGCGGAATAGCTGATCCAGCTGAACTGGGATGCCGGGAGGGGCTGCAAATGCTGCCAGTGGCCAGGCTGACACGAGGACATTACTTGTTCCCGGTTGGATTAACGTTACCGGGGTCTGGCGGTCGTCTCCATCGGGAACAGCTAAGGCGCTATTGCATGCCAGTGTCCGCTGCACCTCGACTTCACTCCGTATGAGGAGGAAGTGAGTCACACGCAAATTAGAAATCCCTCGAGGAACTCGTCGAGACGAAGTTAGGGTCAGGGAGAAGAGCATTCTTCGTAGTGTCTAAGTGAATGTCGAGCACGCGGGTACGTGGTGCCCTCGGCCTTGTGAAGTTCGCTATGCTCACCGAAGATGGAGACCAACTCAACCGGACTCGCTTATTGCACGGTTATGAAACACACGCTCAGCTTCACCGAGCTCGCGGGGCATCGCTGCCGTCATATGGCCTCTCTTGGCCGATCCACCAGCAGGGGCGGCCCCCCGCCCGCGTCCTGTTCTCTGAGATGTGCTAAGTCAGCATCAGTTTCTGTCGGACGACTACGTCCACGTCGGTGTAGGGACGCCGCCGCCGCCGCCGCCGGCTGTCGTCAGCGCGCAGAGAAAGCCGAGCCGCCCTGGTGGGGCGTTTCGCAGGCGCATTGTTGCTTTTGCAACTCATACGGGTCGCTCCGTGTAAAGCTTAGGGATCTGCCCTGGGTGGAAGAACAGTTAAGGAGTCGCTTGCAGATAGTGGAGAAGCTGGGAGGCAGGAGCGCCGCCGACCTACGAGTTGTGAAGAACTCCTTCTTCATGTGCCACCCTACGGACGATATTATCATCCTGCATTCTCCACTGCCAATAACGATAGGCTAACCTGCGTTGGGTATCGGCGACGTTTTTGTACGCGCTTGTGGGTCACACTGAAAAAAGCTCATCCATTTATCCCCTTAGCCGATCTTCGTGTCGCGGAGTGGGTTCAAGTGGTTGGTGCAGCAATAGAAGCTGCGCGCGCGCTACGAAGCGCGGACGATAACACGATTTCCGCGCTCTTCCGTAGCGCCTACGATGCTAGCGAGCTGTCGTCCTCAGCACAGCGGACGAGCTGCACTTGTTAGAATTGAGAATCGTTTCGCTTTAGTCGAGGCCCTCTATCATTAGTGGGTGAGAGATATACATCTTGTTTTTGTCATTAGCCTTTCACCTCTCGATGAATTTGTCTATGATGTGAAGGTTTTCGTTTTGTTTTGACATCTGGACTGCTTTGACATTTGTGCTGAAACAAGCTCCGTGACTGTACCGCATGTTAATACCCCTGCTCATACATCAGTTAAAGTTTATCAAGAATTTAGCAAGCCGGCGTATCACCCCCAAAATCTGTCCTTCAAACAATGACTAAGGCACAGCCCATCTGTCTAAACATTAGGTTTTTCATGTCAGCGCAAAATGCGCTTAAATCCGACCAGCGAGAATGTCAATTATTGCGCCCACAATACATTCAAATCGGTCTTCGCCATGCCACAAACAATAAATCAATGAAATTCAATAGAAGTTATTGACCTTAGAGTTTAGGTGCTTTAGTCGTCACAAAAACGAAATCGGCCATCACATAGCCCCCATGGGCAAACATGGTCGCCCGGCAACAATTGCCTTGTAAGCTAGGGGGACTTCCTGCAACTGATAAAATGTAAGGACTATTTCCATCAGTACTACAGCTTGAGTAAGCTTGAGTAACTCCGGAAATGCAGACTCTATCTGGACATCAACGCTAAAAGGGGTCAAGTTCAATCCTAGGCATTGCAAGACGTTAAGCGGAATCATTCTTACCTATTGAGTAGGTCGTTGAGGGGCATTTCGTACGCATTTGTGTGGCAACAACCACCAATTCGATCACTTCTGCACCATATGGTGCAGAAGTGGTCGAATTTCAATATAGATACACACTTTTTGGATAAAATTATTAATACAGGATGAAGCTCGATATTCGACAGATAGTGCCAGACTCCTCTGGCTCCTTGAAACCTATGGGCAAAATCTTGGGAGTCGATGGTCCAGCCATGGGTCATAAATGGTTCCGTAAAACAGGGGAAAAAAGGATATAAAATAAACGACGTTCGAGGATGCAATATGAGATGAGGCTGACATGTTGTGTCAGCAAATAATTGTCATAACACCATACGAGCGTATCTGTGCAACGTGTACGACACCATTTTCGGCAAAACAAAGGATCAGTGACTGGGGAAGCGGTATGCTGGCTTTTTGCCATGACAGAGCAACGGCGGACTAAATCGAACATACCACACTGGTAGTTGGAGTGGAACATCGATTGTAACCGATTCTCATCATGCGGTTCGGGAGAAAAGGCAATGATTTTCAATTTTTTTCTAGCGATAACAATAGCTGGCCACTTTCAAGCTAACTCACATCCAATCCATTGAGACCCTGCTCTCACGACGACTTCCCACTTGCCGGTTCAATTGGGTCTAGCCAATCCTCTACAACAGCATCATGGCGATGTATTGTAAAAGGACAAGAACACACCTCCTCTACCGTCCTCCTACTCCTGTCTTGCCGTGTTGGCCGACAAACAGTGGTCAACCGCGTATCACATCGAGGCCTGCTTGCTGCTGCCCACTCAAATAAAAACACGCTGTTTGTATATTACTCATGACATCCCCGTAGGTATAACTATCCACCGTGGAAATAACGGTAAACAGGGGATGAAATGCGTGTAGGGTCTGCGCGCAGGCGTCGAGACTGGGGTACTAATTCGTAGCGCAACAGCGCTGAATGCTGTGTGTTAGGTTGTGCTCAGGCCGACTTGTCAGCAGTAGTGGTTTAGGGTTCGCTGATGATGCGCAAACTTGACAAAGGCCCAAGTTGTAGGCCCACTACCTCAGGAGTCGCAGGGAGTTCCACCTGGTTTGCAACCGAACCTAAAATCCAGCCCGAGACACAAGCGGAAAAATCTAGTACTTCTGATGTAGTCGTTGTCGATAGCTAGAAGGTCTTCGTCTGGGGCATCGCGAGCCGGAATAACGAAGCTGTTTTTATTATCGATTGTAGGTGCAGCGTCGAATTGGGAAACGTCAACTGTACTCTAGCGACCGTACATGCTAAATACATTAATACGCTCGGTGCGCGTTTACCAACATCCGTGACTAGCGTTCGAACGATTTAAGGATTTTAGCTGGGTATATGAGAGCGAAGGACAGAGGTTGTCAGCGTCCGCTGCTAGAAAAGTAGCTTTCGGCCGAGTGAACAAAAGCGCCATGGCCAGAATGTCCAACCGACTCGATGCTTTTCGCGTTTTTCGGATCGTTTTGATACCTCGGCAAGAGCGCCACCGAAACTAGCAACAAAAAGCCAACTGAATAGATAAAAACGTGTTACTTCTAGTGCAGGATGGCTATTTGTTCAGTTTACAGCTACAGAGCGTTCGAAATACGCAGAGGGGGGAATTCGACGTTCATCAAATTGGTATGAAATGATTTTAAAATATTTTTACTATGCAAATTGCATAATATTTATAGCGTCTTCATGCACAATTCTTGTCGGCTACTACAGTGTAAATTCATTTTGTACTCTTCCATAGAATTTACACTTTTCTGCTTTTTCACGAACACTTTGGTTAGCCACTACAGTACGAAGCAAATTAATTTTATATTTTTTCTATAAAAATAAACAACTCCTATACACATGAATGAACTCTGTATATAACTGCTAAAGATGTCTTACGATTAAAATAAACAACAGCATATGTAAAACAATGAACACGCAATATCATCCTTGAGTTGTGTATAGAGTTGTTTGTCAAATGATAATAATACATATAAACATGTACATAATCTCGACTAACAGCTGAGTCGAAAATGTACATTCCAAGCACTGCGCTCATGTAATGCAGGCTTACACACAAAAACGTGTTTAGTTTATTCGATGTTAAACTTCCAAACTATCCGTTCCGTACATTATAATTATGGTATAGAAAACATGCACGTCTTGTTTGACATCGCTTCACTATTATAATCGTTATAATAATAATAATTAGCATTATATTTATTATTATATTATTATTATTAATATTATTATTCATATTAGATGCAGCAGGTACTGACACTCATTCATGTCCAATATCTACACATACTAAAATGTCTCGTTATTTCGCCTTCCCGGCGCGCTGTTATTAGGGACGCGTTCGGTGACTGAACCACCCGAAGAGATCATTCTGGGTTCACTTGAGCATCGAATTGACAGGGTTTTCTACGGACACTACCTTCAAAACCAGTCATCTGTATTGAGCCCGTCGTTGGCCTAGAAATGTGTAATGCATGTAGCGAATGAACATCGCGTTTAACCTAGTTTATACATTTGAGAATGTCGTATGAATTCGAGGCTTCGTCGGTCGGTGTAATCGTCACAGAGCAACGCAATCATTGTAATGGAAACACTACAAATGGATAACCCCTTGAAACTCTATATATATATATATATATA
>MNPL01005715.1:0-17744 GCA_002081605.1 Tropilaelaps mercedesae
GTGCAGGGGGAATCTATTTAGCCTGAGAGAGAAAGGACAAGGCTAGGTTGCAGCGTTGTTCATGGTAAATATTGTAGAACAAATGGTGATTCTGGGCGCCCTCTGGTGGTCTTCGAGAGGAGTGCACGAAGCTAAGCAGGATGGCAAACTGGCGCTCAGAGTCCTATAAGTACTCGTTTTTTTCTTCCGTCTCTAGGCCTTCTCGAAGTCCCGGCACCCCACTCAGAGCTTCTGAGCCTCCGGTAGAGTCTGTCCTGCCGGGCGGAGCCGATGCAAAGCCAACAAATTTTACGTTGCCGCGGGGGACAGTGCGATTCGCTGGGACGGTCTGAAAACCGGCCGGCCGGCCACCCAATTGGCGGAGCTGTAACTTGATTTAGGCACACCTCGACAACAACCAACAAGGGCGCTCCGGACACTTGACTATTTGACAATTGCGAATGTCCACCCGGCCTGGACCGATAGGGACGACGACGGTCAAGGCATTTGTGTCTTCGGTTGTTACTTGGATCACAGATCAGGGGGCCGTGGGTGGCCATGACGGAAAGCCTTGTTTCGCCCCAGGGGCGACGAGCACAGCCGGCCGGCAGTACAGCCGTGAGGGGGCTGAGTAGCGGCCATGTGACCACCGGTTGGCACTCGTGAGCAGGGTTCGGGCGTATCGATCTGAAAGCGTCTTTCGTTAGTTTGTTATGACGACCGGTTAGAAGCGGCGTTTCGATTAACATTTATGACACTGAGTAAGCGTCGTTGTGGTAAAGGCAGAGCGTCGGCGGCTCAGGGCGAACTACCAACGATCATTTTGCGATAGTCGTCCGACAATGAGAGGGGATGTATTTTTCACATGAATATGATTTACTCGGAGATGTGTTCTGACGCGCACGGTCCTGCAGAGGCAATGCCGCCTAAGGAACCCCGTGATGACCATAGACAGAATCCTGCAAACAACTCACACCGAATGGGGGGGGGGGCGGGGGTGTTCATCTTGTAGAGATTACGCATCGCTGAGCGTCCTGAGCAAGTGCACCTCAGCGACCGAGGAAGCATTTTTAAATAAACAACACTATATATATATATATATATGTCAATACGACTGTCCTCCGATCTGATGTCGTCTGCAGTCATAAATGTGTGTCTTTACGTTACATCATGACCCAGTGACGGCCAACCAAAACACGCACGTGAACGAGTCATAAACGAAACATCCCTTGACGAAATGCCGTACAACGGTAACGCTTGAATCTTTCTAGAGCGACAACGCGTCCAATGTGTACTTGTCGAAAAAGGTGATTCAGGAACGGGACCGATCCACGGCACAGTCTGGAACAGTTCAGTCGACCGATCCGGAAGCAGCACCTCAGACGCGGCGTGATCTTCTGTCATGGGAGTACAACGTAGCGTATAGCGTCTCGTTCGAAGCGCCCGCCCTCTACTTTGACGTGTGCCATTCAGGTAAGAAAATCGAACGAAAATCGATTGAGCGTTGAGCGATGTCTTCACTTGATAGGTGCCAGTTTCTTTGGCTTACGACAGCAGCGATTATGGTGCGACCGACGTTCACAGGCGGTAACGCACTCTCATTGGACGATGTCTGGGAGGTGTGTTGCTCTGAAGGCAAACCTCTGGACATGCGCTTGAAGGACATGTGGAGCACGGTCACTCGTCACGAGCACCCTGTCTTGCGGCGGCCGTTTTTTCTTCTTCATCCGTGTAACACACATGATCTCATGAAACCTCTGCTGAGGGCACAGGGAAAGCGAAGGTTGGTTGGCGCCATTACGATTAATTACCTCGTTACCAGGACAATATAAAGCTCCTTAGTTGTGCAGAAAGGCTTCGACTCGTACATAGGTTGAAACTGTTGCTGCAGAGCTAGGCCGCCTCTACCGCGTCTTGCTTTGACAAATTTGGCGTTTTTATTTCGAGAAAAGTTTCTAAGTTGCATTCGTTAACAAAAGCATTTCATGGGTGTTGTGCGTCACTACGATTTTACAGAATGAACTATCTCATCACATGGCTGTCTTCGGTGGGTCCTGTCGTCGGATTACGACTTCCGCTAGGCTACGGCAAAGCTCGTGAGAACCTTTCGGACATCCAGACGGTAAACGCAGAACCGAACTGAACGGGCCGTACTCAACGTAATTGATTTGTCAATAAACGCACGAACTTCTGCTTAGCTACTATCGTACTCTACAATATTGTCCACGCAACTTAGTTCACTCAGCCCTCGTAGAGGGCCCTCAGAAGACGGCACGAAGAGGAGCCATTATTGTGTTCATGCTACCCTTTTGGTTAAACATGTCACCTCAAGCACGTCCCGATACGTGTGCGCATTGCCACCGTTGCAGGACAGCAGGACACGGGAACTTATTCGATATGAGCCGCGGGCCGTGGTTCGGCATTGACACCGGCGTGTCGATATCAGCCTGGCTTCGACTCTGCTTTTGTTCGCTTTGTCCAATTCGTTTTCCGTAATTCCAACTGCTTCGTACGTGATGATCGCTATCGGCGTGTGTTATTTATTGGGGCTCACTTTACGAACATTGACAATCAAGAGCTCTTATTCACCGGCTACTACACGAAAGGATGACTCGACAGGCGTCAAATCGAATGAATTCTGCTCCAACACGCGAATTGGGCCAGAGACTCCTCACGAAAATAATGACTCCGTCTGTAATTCTCCTTTGTGGAAGTCGCCCTCATGGCGAGGAAATAAGTAGCGAGTAATAGCGCGTCCTGTTGGAATGAAAAAGGAGAACGAGAATCCTTCCTGTCGGCATTTCTAGATATAGGACACTGGTCTGACGTGCACGAGGCGTTCGCATACAGATGAAGACGCTTCGTTTTTCGTCGTGTTCGTGACTGTTCTTCCGTTTATTTGTCAATAAACCAAAATAACGCAACAATACTGTACAAATAGTCCTCTTTTGCACAACAACTCGTCCTCGTAGATGTTCGTAGTATTTACATATTTGCAGATACATGAATTTACATGCACACCCGTCACGAACTGTTCTCGTGGCTGCTATCACAATCGATTTCCCTCATGCGCCGGCCGAGGTTCGCTCAGATTTCGGGTTGGCCGTGCTGATGCCTTAAAATACGACAGATCGCCTAAAAATGACAATGGCGATGAAGGAAGGAATGGCGTAGATGATCACCGTCTCTCACGCCAACAAGCCGAGGTATCTACATATTGTCCCTAGAAAAGTTCATCTCCGATTCTCCTTTCATAATCGCTCATACATGCGCTTGTCTACTGAGTTATGTTAGGGACAATTGAAAAGAGAAACGAAACAGAGAGACAGACACTCGTACGTCCGTCGGCGAATTCACGCGGTCACCTTGAGCCGCTGCTGTTTTGCCGCTTAGAACATTTTTATCTACGACGTTTATTGGTGTCGTTGTTGCTCAGCTCAGTTGTATCGATATCGCCATCCGCGGGCATCCGCCGTTCTTCACTCCGGTGAGTGGAAAAGCTTGGTCCGACCTCATCCTGGCGGTCCACTTTGCTGACGACGTCCAGGCTCGCTTCGTGGCTTCGTACGAGCAGCACTTCGCATCTCTGAAACGAGCAGCGACAAACTGAAATGCGTTAGTGACAGCTCGAATAGCAACAAAGCAACTTCGTCCGTTGCGCCAAACCGCGCCTGTGACGGAGCGGACTAGCAAACGGAGGTGCAAACCTAGAACAAATCGGCCTCAATCTACTCGGCTCAACTCAACGAACGTAGTTGTGTCTTCAGATTACCTTCAGTTTGTATCGGCTGATCCAGTCTGCTTGCAAAGCTGACACGGCCGCTTCATCGGGTGTCGGCTTGACGAGCGCCGAATGTTGCTGCTGCGGCGACGGCGCGGATGATGTCGATGACGAAATCGTTGAGGTGCCGGCCGAACCCACTGAACGCCGTCGGTGCGTTCGGGCCGGGGCTGCACTCGCCGAACGTGAACGGGTCACGCAAGCACTCGACAGTGGTGGGCGTTGCTCAGACTTTTCGACCGCCAGGGTAGCGACAATTGAAAATTCGGTCGTGAGTCGCCTGCGGCTGCGACTGCGGCGTCCAGCGGCGGCGATTGCCTTCATAGTGAATGGACCCGTTCGACGAGCACCTGCGAGGGACAAGGTTGCCGAAACCGTCGAGGTCGGGCCAGAGGCAGATGGTTCATTTGACGCAGATAACAACCTTATTCTTATGGCGGTGGAGTGTGAAGAAGATGATCTACTAGATCGATGTCTTCGTGAAGTGGCAGTCTGAGCTGATGCTGGCGATGAGCTATTCTCTGCCGCGAGATCCGCTCCCTGCGGTGGTTGCTCCTGTGGAGGGAGGCAGCGGCAGGGATGTTCGATAACGGTTCCATAAAAATTCCTTCACGCTAATGTTCTTACTCTATATGTATATATATATATATATATTGTAGTTCAATTTTCGAGAACGAATTTGCTCAAAAATAAATACTCGCTAAGCTAAGTGGTAGTTAAGTATGAGACGCAGAAATGCATTCATAGCTTTTTCATAGAACACAAATTTCCGCTGCAGCTCCATCGATGCTCATCAGCACAACGAAAACAAGCGCAAACAATAAAAGCGGAAATTCGTCCTAACGATTTGAAAGGTTACTCAAAGCGGTCACGCCAATCGGTGTGACATCTTCGATATTAGGTTTCCCCTCTAGGGTATCTGCTCACCTTAAGATTCTGAGGTTTGTCGGTTCGTAACGAATCAGGGGTTGTCTCAGCCAATCTTACAGGTCTTAAGATAATCTGAGGTAGCAGACGAAATAACGGACTTGCACTGGAAATCGACGGTTCAGTTGATGAACGCGACAGATCGAGCGAATTTCGCTGGTGATGTCTGAAGTCGAACGAATTGGCTGAGTGCGACCGCGTCTGCTGAAGATCTCCCGGCAGGGGTTGGTCGGATACCTCAGACGCGTCTATCGTGCATTCGTTAGACGGGGGCTCGCAACTATGACTTTGCCGTCCACCGGGACCAGGTCTTGCCATTTTCGATGACTCAGGTGAGGTACCAACCGATCCATCTGTCTGGGGAAGCGTCGTAGGGCAGACACTCGTCGAGAACGCGGTAGCCGCGCAGGTCCCACGGCGAGCAGCTGCTATGGCGCCCTTTGAAGAAGAACGCTTTCTTGCGCAACGACTTCGCTGTGAATGAGGCGAAGTGGCCGCCAGTGGTGGATTATTTTGGGCAAGTTCCTCCTGTCTGGACAGCTGGATCTGTGACAGTCGCACAAGTAATCCAAATTCACTAGAATTATAAGTCCGCTAATTGGATCTAACTTTCAATCAATGAACGTGTCTATCTATTTCGATATCGAATGGTGTTCATTATATGAGCCGCATACCATGTTGAGTTTATTGCGTGCTGAAATTTGTGCATTGTTAGCGCTCGACGATATCTTCGTAGCGGAAAACGAACAGCAACAAAAATAAAGGGTGAAAACTATGCGACAATAACTCTCGCATCAGCACCGTTCGATGTAGTGTCATGCGTTTGGTGTCTTCTCGAACGTGATAGGACTGTTAAAGGGTGCCGCCCTATCCTTGCGTAACCGTTTAGAGAGAGCGAATCCACACTTAACATTTGGGTTAGCGTCCGACAAGGTTATAGCGAGAGACAGGTGTATTCGTACCTAGACGACAGTGCATTCACTAGTGAGTTTTGTAACGTCCCTTTTGGAAACTACATCCGACTGCAATAGCCCCTACTCAGCGTCAGCTCAGCGACTTCAAGCGAGGTCGTGATCAGTCTAACGTGGTGGAAGCCAAACAGCAGAGCGCGAGGTTAGTACTCAGGTGGTGAACGAAGCTTCCACTCAGATCTCATCTCTGCATGCGTCCTACAGTAGCACATTCATCCGAGTTCTCCTCTATATGAAGTATTACCTTTTCGCGAGCGTCATTTTGTCGTATCAACCTCGGTCCATGCCGTGTATCCGGTCTGGAGACGCACGCACCAGCTACGGCGCGAACCGTATGCGCCGTCGTTGGGCAACGGTTAATTCAGTCGGTCTACGTCACTTTGCCCCTGTTAGATTATCTGATTTTCGACGACGACGGATATCGAGCCAATTTCGGTCTTCGGCAATTCCACCTTTGGTTGTTGACTTGGTTGTTGCTTTGCCTTCATTACAACTCATGTTGAACTTCTTCTCATTGCGAAGGCCGAAGATCTTCTGCTAGCCGCTATATACCGAAGTCATTATCAAGCAAAGACGATGTCTAGGCAATCCTTAACAATATCCTTACGGACTGCGTGAAGTTTGGCCAAACCGTGGTGGCATTATAGAGTTTTCATTATTTTTCAGGAAAACTCACAAGCCCCCTGCAGTTATCTGCCGAGAAGTAGCGTCGCAATGGCTTGGAATTCGCGACATAATTTCCCTTCTTTTTTGGGGTTTTCTTCTGTGAACGAATACAGTCGAGTGTAAGACGTATTCAACCGGACGGAAATCGCGCAGGGACCAAATAGTCTCGCGATGGCTACCTCTGATCTTGCGATCCGCTCTGCCCCAAAATCGCCGTTCAGAAGCGTGCGTCGGAGAAGTCCACGTCCACAGGCCGCGCGACCCGGGGTTGGGCGCCGTCGTCAATTAGAAGCGTTTCGCCGTCATTAGGGTTCAGTGTCTGATTGCACATTGCCAGCGACCGGCGCGTTTGCAATGAACTTTCCCCAAATTGGCTGAAGAGGTTTTTCGTCAAAATGGCGTCTTCCGCATCGACGCGAAACGCGCGGTCTAATGCACTTGGTCAGCGACAAAATCCGAATTCCGAATCCCCGAAACGCTCGGAACTCCTCGGTCGCTGACTTCAGCGGCACACCAACGCGCCGTGGCTTCGACACTGAATAGGCGGACCGCTTGCATCGTAGGATTGTTTATTCTTTGCGCGTGTACAGGGTAACAATAATTTACAACCATTTTATTACAACATCTCTTTTTACAGACAGCTCCTGCGTTTTTGCTTTACGTTTTTACATCTACCATAAATGATGTGCATATGAATCTGTGAATAAACTTGTTCACTTTACACTTTAATCGTCGGCCACTCGGTTTAAGCTTGCCGGATCGCCGTGAAGTAAACATGTCTTTCACCGGTTCCTTCGACTCACCATAAAGTATTTTCTTATATATACACATTGCTAGAAATGTTGTTTATGTGCTTGTAGCCTACCGGAGATGCTCGATCAGGAACCTTAGTGACCATCCGGAACGTGCTCTGGCCTGTTCTTCGCATCTCTTTGGCGCATATCTCCACGACCGGATTGCGCACCATCACCACCTCGAACGGCTGCCATAACAAGCGCACAACAGGAAAAAGCAAATGCCTTTATCTAACTAAGCCGCCTGTTAGAGATGTATACAATGAGCAGCTCATGAAACACTGACTCGCCGTTTTGTACCTCAACTCGTACCCACCCCCGTCGAGTATGAGAAGGCGTCATCATGGCGAAGGGAGTTTCAGTCGGCATTCGACGAAATGTAAGAAACTCGCTTTTCGGCGAGAGAAAAAATGACTCGAACGACACCGTCGTGTCAGACCTTTCGACAAACTCAGCATCGCCTCGCTTCATTAGGAAACGGTGAGAACTCACCTTAAGGTTGTACTCATGTCGCCAGCGCGCTTCGAGCGACAAAGTGGCCGCTGCGTTGCGTTGTACGCGCCTCGACAATTGGGTCGACGCTGACGATGAAATTGCGGACGATGACCGCGACTCCATCGAACCCAATCCCTGTGGACAGACTTGGGCCGATACTGCATCCGTTGACTGAGAACCAGCCGAGCCGGAGCTGACGGATCGTGAGTGCACTAATTCGGACCGAACGCCGCTCTGAGCCCGATTCATCTAGAAAATACGACGACACGAGTTCGGTGAGAGCCAACCACTGCGATTTTTCGCGGGTTTATTTCTAAGTGCCTGCCATTCCTATCGGTTTCTTTGGACAGTTAGAGAATCAACAGCGGATAGACCTATCGTTCGGTGGTCGTGATCGAGAAAGGCCAACAACAAGAAAGAAGCTACAAATAACTTGGCGAACTTACTCAGCCACGCGACGAGATGTTTGTGAGCAATGTGTGCAAAAATGGTGAAGACGACTTCCATGCGCCTACATGAAACTATCCGCCCTTAGTAACATTTTCTGATATTTGATAGCTGATCTGTCCAAGGACGCATCAGCCGGGCGTGGCTTGACGAAGATGCGCTATTCCGAGCGGCATTCTACTTACGTTCTTATATTCGTACGTACGTACATTTTTATTCCAACGTCTGTCTGAGGAGCAAATGCCGGCTTCGGAGCCCGGCGATCTTGAAGACGTCTGGCAATCGCTCGTATCATCGCTCGCCGGTAGGCCGTCCACTATCACCGCATCGTTATCTGTCGCTGGCTCGTTGAAGTCCTCGCACAGGCGCCTAGGCGAGGTTCTGGACAGCTCCGACACCGCAGAGGGCGAGCGAGGCAGTTTCGGCGTTTTTCCTATGTCGCAAGACGAATTCGCCTCTCCTGACATCTTCGCCATCTTCCCGGCGCGCTGACCATCAGCCGTGTCCCCGTTTTCGACGAACGGCCGCTTCCTTTGTTTGTTTCTACCATGCTCATATCCGTTTACTGACGCTTCTTCGACGCCGTTTTGCGCCAAGGCGTCCCCTGCCGTCTTTTGTGGCGGCATCCGCTCGACATCTTCCGTAGGGGGAGGTGATCCGACTGAACCGACCACATCCCCATTGAACACGCCCTCGCTACCCGATTGCTGATTATCAAGGCCCTCATCGGCCGGGATGCCGTTCTCTCCGCGCTCGGGCCGGAGGCGCTCCAATTCGAGCTCTTCTTCGGTCAGAAGCTCGAATCCACTCAGCTCCATGATGTCGCCTTTCCTCTCTGCCACCGGCGCGTCGCGACCTCGTCGTTCAGCCGGCGCGTCCGTCATGACGATGTCCTCGGTGAGATCGTCGGCCGCCTGCTGCTGGACCTGGCCGTTGGCGGCACTCTCAGCTGGCTCGTCAGCCCCCTCCGTTGCGTCGTCGCCAGGTTTGGCCGACTCGCGAGCGTCAGCTGTGTCAGAAGTGTGGTCCGGGAGCTTAGCGGCCGGTTCAGTTTGCTCCGGAGGAGTCTTTGCCTGGTCGCGGTTCAGGATCGCTCGTTGTTGTTTACGAGCGCTTTGAAGAACCTTCATGATCAGCTTCATTTTGCTCTGGAAGAACGCATCGACGAAGACATTACAAGGGCATGGATGAGATGAACTGTCTGAACGGTACCGCCAATTCAACTGATCTTCCAGAGGACGAATTATCACGAGCGTCACAGCGACGCGTTATTTGCACGAATGAGTTGGATTAAGACACTTTTTGTGTTCTACAGTGCAAAATATAGATTTTCATTGCCGACTTGTAAACGTCGTAATAAAGACTCGCTCAAATTTGCATCTAAAAAGTGTCACTTGAGACGCACTTAA
This sequence comes from Tropilaelaps mercedesae, assembly GCA_002081605.1. Lineage (NCBI taxonomy): Eukaryota > Metazoa > Arthropoda > Arachnida > Mesostigmata > Laelapidae > Tropilaelaps > Tropilaelaps mercedesae. Next base: position 9,470 of record MNPL01005715.1, read on the forward strand.
TGGCTTCTCCTGCGTCGAATGTACATAAACGCACAAACATTCGCGAACCTCTTGTTGAGGGTTTTCAGTGGCGGACGAGGCAATGCTGTCATCGAGACGCGACCTGGTCGCTTCAAACTTCTTCAGATCGTTGTAGAACTCCGAGGCCGAATTTCCGACGAGCAGAGACTTCAGCTCGTTCTTGTACTCGTGGTTGAGCACGTTAAGGTAAGACATCAACGCTGTCATTAGCTCGTCGTTGTCTTCGCAGCTGGAACTTGCGTCAAGAACAATAGCAGGGAAAAGTTACGACCGCTTTCAAAATGCACAATGGGGTCGCTCACGCCCTGCTCGGCAGGTTGACCCCGTGCAGCGCGACCGACCCTTTACACGTAATGGGGAAACATATTATAAATAACCAGGGTAGCATGAAAATAAAATCAGATAGCGACACATGCGATATCATATCCGTATGGCCCAAAGAGCTGATCACGAAGTTCAATTGAATTCGTAAATATTCTGCCGAAGTCATCAGACTTCGGAGACATCCGAGTTCAGTTGATCACTGCTACACTTAGACTAAACGAGAACGATTTCATCCCGATAAGCCGAGCATTTCATCGAGTTATCCTCGATATACGCCTGCATTGACGGCAATCCCACACGCCCTGATCGGATTGGGCTTTTCTTCGGCCATTTTCTGTCTGTTGCCCCCATTTAATAAGCACCTACCGGCTCTTGAGCATCGTCAATGGCGGCAGGATAGACTCGATCATCGTCTTGAGCTTGATGGCGTTCAGGATGAACTGCTCCTTCTTACGGGTGTGCCGAACGTTCGAAGTGGCTGTTACCGAGGTCGACCCATTCTCCTCCCCAACTGGGCCGCCGCCGCCGTCGTCTTCGTCGCCACGGGAATTTACCCGTAGGCGCAGCTCGTCCATGCACAGCACCTCCAGCAGGTCGATCACAATCGCTGGGCATTCCCTGGTAGCATCCACAGCGTGAACAACAGGGCACACACAATTAGCCGACACGATGACCGAAAAACCTCGTCAGAGACATGTCGACTGCTGGGTGCGGCAGCTTCACGAGGTGAGAAGCGATTGGTTGAACCGAAACGTGTCTGTGTCCTCTATAAGAGCTGTTTGTCCGCTAAATGTTCGTTAGATATTGTTATGACAAATCTGTTGTCAAATGAAGAGCCCAAGCCGTAGGGTGACGCGAGTTGTACCGGGGTAGACACAAATTATGCATGAGTCTTACACTTCCCTGGCAAGTACCTTGCCGTAAAGCCAACGTGCGTATGAGCGTTTCTCCGTCGTAATACAAAGAAACACTGTTACAGTCCAGCATTAGCCTACGCCCAGAGACGGCGCCCCAAACAACCGCATCTGGGTATCGTATACATGTAGAAATATATATATATATATAAATATATGTATATATGTGTGTATATATATATATATATATATATATATATATATACTCCACTCACCGGTCGACCGCTGTCTCGTTATCAACAATCGCTTTGAGAACGTTGTTACAGATGTTGAGCGTGAGCAGGAATTTGTGCTCATCCGTCAGACGGCGGACCATGAAACGGTAGATGACCTGCCGCTTTCCCGGTTGGCCCACCAGAGAAAACGTTTGAATCTCGCGCGGCGTTTGCAATACCTGATTGTACAGCGAATGACCGCGATACGCGTTCAGATGAAAGACGCAGTCGATAAAGTTGTGCAGAAATAAATTAGGGTTCTTCTTGAGAACGAACTGGTCGAGGCCGAACTCGCTGAGGTCACGTAGCATTTCGTCCTCGTCAAGCATGCACTCGAGCATGTGATAAAGGAAGTTGTTGCGCAGCTTGATGTACTCTTCCTTCAGCAGCTGAAGTAGGTTGATGATTGCCGCCCGACGCACTTCGGTCTCGGGGTCCTTAAGGAGGCAGTAGACGACGGGAAGTAGCTGGTCGCTGAGCGTCGCATAGCGACAGGAAAGGTCGGCGACGGTTCGAATACCGATCACCCGAAGGGAAAGGTCCTCTGCGTTGTCGACAGTGTCTCCAATGAGGGCCACCAGTCGCTTAGCGAGATCAACGGACACTAGCGAAATCTGACCAAGCACGCGGAGAGCCATCCGACGAACAGCCACTAGAAGCAGTGCGCATGAAAAGTGAAAACGCCACAGTTGAAGGTGAATGTCAAATCTGTGTCTGAAAAGCAATCATCTCCAGTGTGGACAATGCATTCGCCTATATTTATTATTATTATTATTAATACTATCATTATTACTATTCTGTCGCAGCATTGATTGACGAAAGCACTCTTTCTCGCAGCCTTTATTTTTAATGGCTAAGCCATCGGCCAACTGCCAACTCGAGTGAAATATTACACAACTTACGATCTGTTTAAGCATACGGTCCAAAATGACCGCTTCGAGTCATCGCTTCGGCATATTTACCCGCCACAACGTAGCCGGCGCTCAAGTACAATTCGAAGGGCGCACAGTAAACTATACTCACATGGCTGTTTTGTATCTTGTACGATTGCGCGCAGTAAAGTGCACAAGTGAAGGTCGGCAGCCCGAGGCAAAACCAAGACGCATTCGCCCGTTTTGAACATCGCGGCCATCAAATCGTCTTCGGATACTACCTTCTGCGTGTTAGCTTTTGTGGCGCCCTCCATGATGGTCAGACATTGAGGAATAGTGGCTTCAGCCCATTGGACCAACTGGGCTTTGTCCAAATGAAGCAGAATCGAACAGACGTGTGCCAATCGCATAAACGATGTTGCCGGATCGTTGAGTATAGTGAGTAGTGATTCTAGAAGAATGCAAACCGACAAGAATGAACGAGACGAACATTATTAAGCCTTATGACTGTGCTGAAGAAAATGCAAAATGACCGGCTGGTAGATAGATTCCTTCACCACGATTTCAACTAAGTTAGAGATAGAACTAAGTTCACTAAGTTCGTGCAAGATAGCAGGCGAGAAAGGTCCATTTGTCGAAACAATATAAGTAAAGATGTAAGTGTTTTTGTGCTAATACAAAAGCTAATTTCATATTTGCTAAAACTTCATTTTCGAGCATATGTTACACATGGAGGAGGACGTCGATTTTTGTGCAGTCTTTGCAATCAATCTTTTTTACAATCTGGCCACTTGCCAACATCGCACGTCCACGGTAGCACTTTTTGCGTTATTTCGTAAAATGACGGTTACCCCATATAAATGTAAATACGGCAATAGCAATAGGAATCGAACCCTCCTCGTACCCATCTATGTGCCCTCTTCTTCCTCTTCCGGGCGCCTTAAGGCACACGCAAATGCATCCCAGAGGCCACTGAATCGACACGGTCATTGTGATGAAGATAGATAAATTTCTTGTTTATGCGAAACTTGAAACTCTAAGAAAAGAGTTCTCAAATAACCATTTTTCAGTCTGAAGACAAATTGTAACGTTTTTTTCGTTAATAGCTATTCCAGCATTGGCTTCCCTGTTATAAGACGAACGATTAGATGTACACGACGTACAGGCCTTTAGAATCGTATGTGCCGTTTACGAATTCGTAGTTTCGCAAGCAGTAAATGAAATATTTCCTTGAATAGCGCCTAATTTGTGCGAGGTACAATGAAGTGTACTCTGAACTTTCGGATTGCTCGAGGACTTCGCACAATGGCATCGCCCGTATACACAAAACAGAACTTAACCATCGACTTGATGTAATCATCGCTAGATTTTGCCGATATTTAGGTTAGACCTGCGTAGCTTTCTGCCAATCACGTTTACTTGGTTTTCATTCCCTGTCGGTCTTGTACTTCTTGTGTTTACCCTTCTTATCTACTCATGCAAATCGTTGCCGTACCATGACCGCATCAGCTTACTCACCTAAGTAGTGTCCACTTCCTCGTTTGCGGTTCGACTGGGTTAGGAGTACACTTAGTCTGCAGCATTCCGCGTCGTCATCTCTAAATGTCAACCCGGTAAGGTGGCAAGATATGTTTGTCAGGCTTGTAAGTTGTTTAAAATTAAATATAGTAGTAATAACAACTGCACACTGTGCTACATATAGCGGCAGAGCTGTGCTAATGCATAAACTCACAGTTGATCCTCCATGACGCTGTAGCCGTCGAGATCGACATTCGTGTGGTTGCAAAGGTAACTGAGCAACTTCCAGGCCAGCGATGAGTTAGGCGTATCGAGAGCCTTTACAAGCGCACGCACGTGTTGTCTTTCCAATTGGACTTTTCCGTCTTGTTTGCATAGCTGTTCACATATCGATGGTAAATACCTTTCGTACGTGCCTAGACAACGTCACGCCAACATGAGTAAACCCAAGCAAAACATCAGCATTGTCGTAAACGTAGCGCAATGAACCGTTTGAGTGGTAGGTTTTTGCTTACTGGAACGTTGCAAGCCATCAATTCAACGCAACATTGTGAACCTATCGGCGGTTAGAATAAAATCCAAAAAGTTCCAAAACCAAACATGTACATTACATACCTTCCACTGCAAAGTATACCAAGTCTGTCGCCGTACGTAACATGTTTACAATTTAATTTATTGGAACAAACTAATTGGCGAGTATTATATAAAACAAACGACATATGTGCCTCCAACCCAATCGCCGATCTGGGGTACTCAGACCGACTCATAGAAATTAAAGTGTGACAAAAAAGCGGCAGTCTACAAAACTAGCGCAGAGAACAGAAAAAACCAAACAGAAACACAATTAGCTGAAAACTGGCCCTTCATCCTTACCAAGATGCCTAAGGACAACCCAGGCGCTGTTGGCGTTGTGGCCTGGCAGGATGGAGTCAAACACAACGTCGAGTACACACGCTAACGCCTTCTCCTGCACTGACGCTTCGTTATCCATGGTGAGGGGAAATACGCCAGAAACAAACTCTTTGTAGTAGCATGGGTGGCGTCGGTATACCTTCAGAAGGCATTCTAGCGCGTGTTTTCGCACGAGGATCGTCTGATCACGACAGCATCGCACAATCACCTGCAGGCAGTTAACAGGACGAACGACAATAATATCGGATTAGAGCAACGGGGGTATTTCACATAGATGTGTTGCTGCCTTAATGTCGATATAACCTAGCGCGCGACTCTTTAGGCCTCTGGAGGCATCTGGTCAGTTTCATTACAAGAAATCCATCTGTCAATTCCTTTATCAGAAAACGCCTCGTGCGAAATTACTCAACGAGGCTTCATGCACGCATAGCGCTCATATGAGTGCATAACAGCCCAACCCCACAATACGCAAGGCAATCCAGCTTAACGGTTACTCACATCGACGTAAGGTCCCTTGTCAAACTCAGTGTCCCCACACAGAATTCCGTTGAGGACGTTGAGAGCGCTTTTGCGCACATGCACCTTCGAGTCCTTCACGCACTCGTTAAGGATGCCCAGCAGCGCGCCGATCACGTCTTCGTGGCTGCACTCGTTCGTGACGAGGTTATCCATCCAATGAGGCGTGTTCGTGAGCTGAGCGAAGAACGCGAATGCTTTGGCCTTCACCGTGGCCAGTTCGTCCATTACTCGTTCGAGGGCGGCGAGCGCAATGTTGCTCAGATGACGCCGCAACGCCTGAAGCGACGCGAACACAGAACGAGCGTCGTAAAACTGCCGAATGTACTTCTTATCTCTAATGAAGTTTTGCTTTTGTTCCGTTTGTTGTTTGAACCTCCGTTCGATAACAAATGCTTACAAAGGGTTGAGAACAATATTGTATTTGTTTGAAATAAGAAAATAAAATATATTTGGTACATTATAAGCCCCTTGGGTTCTTCTTTGAGTTCACAGAGGACGCAGCTATTAGTCGTTTTGCTAGACGGTTTTAACGGACGCCGACTTCCTCCGCGCACAGCTTCACTTAAAGAGACCATGTTTTCCAAGGTGTTGCAATGTTAACCCCGCTATTGGCCCCTTTGGACACTGTGTCCTAGCTCTGGTATGTAAAAACTCCTGCTCGAAATAATTGTCAAAAACGTCTATCTGACACCCTCCGCCAAAAGAAATTATCTTGGCTTTTTATAGACACCTCTGTCTCTAGAATGGGCGTCGTTTAGTGGTCCAGTATTTTGGCTTTGTCGCTGCTGCAGAAGAGGTCGTCCTGAAGAGATCGTCCTGCCCATCTAAAGGCTATAGCGCGGTTGGAATTAACTCGCCATCCAAACCCATCGTCCCCTGATCTAACCTGAGTATCTTTCCGCTTGTCGGCGTCGCTTACCGGCGGCGTGTTCTGCAGGCTGCAGATCTGGCCGAAGAGTTCGAGCGAGAACAGGCGATGGCGCGGAAGTTTCGAGCGGATCATTTTGTGGAACCAGTGAAGCGTCCGGGTGAGCGACTCCTCTTCAAGTTGGAGCACGAGGTGGAGGACACCCTGAGCCGTCCGAAACCGAATGTCGGCCTTTTCGAGAGATCGCATCGCGAGCTGCTGGATAGTGATGATGAGGTACTCGTCGCTTCCGACGCGTTCCCGCATGCCGAGCAGGAAGCGGATGCTTGAGTCGCGGGCTTTAACCATGGCGCGAGGAACCTGATCCCTAGGGACAAAGCAAAAATTTCAAGGAAAGGAAAACAATTAGAAAACCACAGCTGAGTGGAGAACAGACTACCGATCTAAAAGCGTCCTCGAGTGGGGCAAATGAGAAAACAGCACTGAGAAGCCGGGTAGGTACGATCACAATATTAGATGTGCGAACCTAGACATTAGGGTGCGAGTACCTTAAAAGCAAGTACTCGAGGCTCGAGTCAATCGAAATCAACGTGGTTGAGGACACCGAAAAAGTACGTCGGCTTACAGTTTCGAAGGCTTACGAATATTAGTTACCTAGGAAAAAGGGATACGGAGCGTAAGGAAATATGCATACATTTTGCACGGACATATATGTAAATGGCTATTTTAAACGGGGCAGATAATTTCGGGCCGTTATAATCGTGCTAGGGTCGGTTGTATTCACTTGCGTATGTCGAAAGCTACGAATGTATTGGACTTACTTGATAGCTGCCCTTAACATTAGGAGGTTCCCATTGAGCCGGAAGGAAATAACCTTCAGGAGCTCCGGTATCTCCCCATGTAGGCCATGCCTATCACACAACGAACTTAGGACCTCGTACGCCTGCGGGCCCAGCATCTCGTTTTCCGTGAGCGCCGCCATATACTGGCAAAGAGCGCTCACAACGTCATCGTGCTCCTCGAGACTCACGGTGGTAAGGAACAATCTCAGACAGTCTAATGCCTGTCCAAAACAATCCAAACAGTAAAAAATAGGGAAAAAGGTTTAGACTACACAGTTAGAAGATCCGTTGTAGCACAAACCATTCTCGTGTCGTTATCAACAGAATCGCCCATGGGCACAATGTTCACGGAAGTTTTATCGAGTGGCCTGTCCAATGTCTAGGATATCAGCACACAGAGAAAGCAAATCAGCATTACCTCAAAAGTCTACGTGTTGCTGTGTTTGTTTCCATGACTCCCCGGGAATCCCGTTAGTACTCTCTCTGCATAGTCGCCCATAGAAGCAGGCGGCGGTACACGTCGTCACTGAGATTCAAACCAGACACTTTCTACTTAGAGCCACACGTGTACCTCATTAGTGGGACATAGGACAGGTTGATATCGCTCGAATTCACCAGAGCAACCATCGAGTACAACCCCATATACCATGAATATCATAACTGTCTGCGGTTTCATCTATTGAAGAGCGTATCGCTCAGATTCCTCAATATTGTCTTGCCTTAGACTAGAAGGCTTTTCTCTCTCTATATGCTTTGATCTCTGCATGTCGTCGTATGTCCTTGCAAGACTGGGTTGCGCTTCGAATTCCACTAACAACCACCTGTGAAAATGTTGAACGCTCGAACCATCAAGGACCTGTCCCACCTCAGTGATGTGTTCCACATAGTCCTGCAGCGTCTCGATGGGATAGACCTCGTCGTCGACGGTCACGCTTCGTGAATCCGCGCTGAAACTCCGGCCACGTCGCTTTTCGGGTGAAACCAAAGACGACGTAACAGAGTGGCCACTCGTTGCAGCGGGAAGTGACAGCATAGATAGGCAGCTCTGCAGTAACGACGGAAACAGCAAGTTTACGCCCTATGAAACGAAAAGATACGCGCAAAGTATAAATCGTGATTACTTGAAAAATATTGGGGTGAAGATATAAGGAAATAAACCTATAATCACGTTAAATGCGTAATATAATAAAATATAATAAACGGATAACTAAGTTAAAATATAGCACACTTAAAATTGGGTCGAATATATATATATATATATATATATATA
>MNPL01005716.1:2518-24850 GCA_002081605.1 Tropilaelaps mercedesae
TATTATTCACATGCGCCGATTAAACGAGTGGATTTTTCAAGCGTTTACAAAAACATACAAGAGTGCCCAGTTTGTCCTCGGTCGTCGTATGGCATACGCGCGATTGGCTCTGAGATTTGAACATTTCTTCTCAATAACTTGGTGAAAATATTGGTGAAAAATGCACTGCACCTAGAAATTGGATGCCGACCGCAAACGGCCACTTGCTTTCGAACAGCAGCTCAATGAAGGGCTTGAGTTCCCCTGCGCTGCGCACTCCAGCCCGGCGGCGTTTCACCAGTGGTGTCTTTCCCTGCTAAATCTTTACAGAAACGCATTCTCGAGCTACGAAAGATTCCCCTCCGAGCCTCTCAGCTGGGGCCGTTGGCTACGCGAAACTCGCTTCTTCCCATGATGACAGCTGGCATGGCCGACGAAAACGAACGCGTCGTTCGTGAGTACGCGAAAATACTCTCGCAAATGATTGAAGAGGTCGGCGGAGAGGAGCATATTGACTGTCTCTTCGAGCAGCTGAAGCAGATTATCAACATGGCCTTCATGAACATTTCATACGAGGACCGCGAACACGTGGGTCACGGGTGTCATATCCGCTGCCATCCGTCGAGTCTGATGGGATCGATGAGTTGATGAACTGCTCGACAGTGGCGCGTGGTTTGAATTGCTAGTCAATCGCTAGTTGGTAGTAGCTACTGGCAGAAATCGTTCGAGAAATTAGCTGAATTCATGATCAGACACGGAAATGTAGAGATTACGGAAATAATAATAAAGTACATAGTGTAGGATAGGTACGTTCACCACAACGTTCGGGTGTCCGATCCGAAAAAATGGATACCGTTCCGCTTTTCCGTCGTGTTCCCTTCCTCCGTTAATCACAACGGCCCTGACATTGTTCTCGTGCCAGTCTTGCAGACGAACTAATTGCTACAGCCTTACGGCCGTTACAGATAGCTCATGCAATTATTACGCTGACTGAGTCGATGCGACCGGAAGATGTAGACCGCCTGCTCGTGCCGCTGATCGAAGAATTATCGCAGGACTATTTCCTCAAAAAGTGCCTTTGCGCTCCGCTGCTACCGACGGCCTACCAGAAAAGTGTCCCACAACGACAGAAGATCTACCACATCTTCATTGAGCTCTGCCGCGATTCGGCGGATGTCGTTGTCCAGGCCGCGTCGACCGTTATCACGATGATGATTGAGTAGGTACCCTGCGAAGAATGACGACTGCGCGTACGTTGGTTCGCGCCTGGTTTGCCGACCAGAAAACGTCACCCTTCGATGACAATGGCGTAACGAGAACTCCTCTTCTTTGTAGTTGTAGATCGGGCGAAAAGAGTGCGAATATATATGCGTGCCGTTTTGCGGTCGAGGGTCACTGCCTGACCGACACTGAGCAGAATAACATTAATTCTGCTTTTCCTTTGCTGCTTCCATTTCAGAGTAATGGACACGGTGGAGCTGGATTTACAAGACATTGTGAAGAAACTCGCTACGGAAGCTTCTATTCCGAGCACGCGTATGAACGCCGTTACAGCGCTGGTTGACATTTTGGCGAAGGTGTCGAATGAGCGCCGTGAGAACCTGATACAGACGGTATTGCGGAGCGTCATCCACGACAAGGCTGATGAGGTACCTCGTTAATAATCGGGCCATGATGCTCTACTTGCAGAATACGCTAGAACGCTACACGTCTGGGATGTTGACAATTAGTCTATCTCGTGACGCTGTTCGCCTAACGATTCCTTCGAGTTTGTTCGACTCGAAATAGTGGGGCCAATTGCTGGGGAAGGTAGCCTTTCACCTCGGAAGGTTCTGACACCCGCGTGCACCACTCTCGGCAAACGTGACTTGCGTTAAACGTGTTCGTTTGCGCAGTGCAAATTTCGAATGGTTAGGCCAATATGCGTCCACTCACGTAGGTGAATTATGGAAGGGTCTCCAAAAGTGTCCTCTCTGTGCAACCAGGTACGGCGCACAATATGGTACGAGACGTCGTAAAAAACGTTCTGCTCCACTCAAAGGCGACGAGCAGATATTTGAATGCAAACATGTCTTGCTTATGACGACTGTGTGCACACCTGCTATAGGTTCGAGTATTGCTGGCGGCAAAAATGACCCGAATTCAGGCGAACGTCGGATACCCTTTGATGAAGAGTCTTGTCAAGTTTGTCGTCGGACATCTCGAGAAGGGAGGCACTAAGGTGAAGTAAGTTATAGTAGTACAAACACGTTAATAGCTCCAGCCGCGGATGTTATGGCCGGCTTCTCTTCGTACATTTCTAGTCATCCTTTCACGATCGTTTCAGCCAAATTAATTATTCGAGGTTCAACAGAGACCAGAATCGTTCATATTGGCGGTTACGTAGCAAACAAACGTCTGAGAAATGTTGTCCGAGGGTTCGTTATTAGTTAACTAGCTAGCAAATCTGACATGTATGAATATAACCATAAGAGCTGTCATGGAATATCAGTGCTTAACAGTAAGAGGCATTAAAGTTGGGCGAAATGCTAGCACGCCGGGTCACGTAGCATGTTTGCGCGGCACAAACTGACCAAGGATTAGTTCTTAGTCGACAGCCATATTTGGTAATCCTGTTGGCAAAGTTGGCACGGACTTCCTAGTTGCGTTCGATGAGAGTTCTGGCAGTTAACGCGTCATTTCGTCTCGGTTGGCTGACAGAGTGAAGGCCATTGAGAACTTCGCCGAGTTCCTTCGTGGGTTCCCCGACCATGAAATCCCCGGGTTGGTAAACCGCTTCCAGTGTATCAAGGAACTGGCCCAGCCTGGAGATCGACCTGAAAAAACAGAAAATGTCCGGGTCGCGCTCGCAACCACGCTCACCCACTTGGCCCTTATCGTTCGTCTGTACATTTTCTAATTTGCTTGCTTGTTTTGTGTGTTGCACGATTGTGTTAGATAGGCTTATCTGTCATATGTTCGTATAATCTTGTCGTAGGATTTGTGCGGCGGTTCGTCAGCTGTTTAAGCGACAAACCGAATGTGACATAGCTAATTTGACTGTCCTTTTCCTTTCGCTAAGCAACATCGTGATTTTGCAGCTGGGGAACTCTATTCAGCGGAGTACGTGCCGGTAATCGAGGACCTGATGACAGATGACAGCGCCAAAGTTCGCGAGGCGTTGGTTACGAACATCAAGCCGGTTGTAGCAGTTATTGGCCAAGACAGATTTGTGTCGACCTTCCAGGTAGTCAATGACATTACTCTCGCAATTCTTCTAGATCTCCCCGATCCGCTTGGCCTCCACCAGAACTGCGTCTTGTGGACAGTCTTCAAGGTTCACAGTTTAGCTGGTTTTACCCTGTACCTTTGTTCTCCTTGCAGGAAGTCGTCATCGAAATGGGCAGTCACGTGAACTGGCGGGTTCGGCAATCTGTGCTGAACGCCATCACTGTGATGAGCTTTCCGTCGGAGGTTGTTGGAAATCTCGTTTCGTCGATGCTGAAAGACGAAGTAGGTGCAGTAATGTCTTAATGCATGGCAACAGATTCGCAGCCGAGGTAAAAAATGATCCGACGCAGTCGAACCCACATGGTTTGGATATGTAGAGTGACTGCTGCTGATATCCTGGTTGTGGGGAAATGTTTTCCTCGACGTCGATCGCTTACTCGGGAGTTGTCCGTTTAGGTTGAGGTGTGCGGCTTGAAGGGCTGGCGCATCTCAGTGATTTATCGCCATAAGGTGAATAGGGGGCTAAAGGTTAACCGACATCCCGCCTTGAGTACGTTTTATGATCTCAGGATTTTGGTTGTTAAACAGAACAGCCTCTCCCTTCGCACGCACAGCGCTGAGTTCGGTAAAGACATTGCTCGTTTATTTGCGACTTTCTGCTAACGAGCCATGATTAGGCAGGTGCAGACTTTTCCACTCACTTAGACTCCAATTCCATCAATGAACTATTCATTGAATTTTTTTTTTTATTAGAAATCTAACCGCAGTAACGAACATATATATATATATATATATACGAATATAAAGGTCAATTGTAGGTGCTTTTGCCTGGCCTTACATAGCGTGTACTTCATAAATTTCCATGCGTGCACTGATCCGAAGCGCCCCTAGTGTTCGTTGAAACTCGCCGTCTATCGCATCAAACTTAGAGAAGGATTACACTTCTCCTAATCATAGGCACTTAATCATAGCTGTATACCTGAGCTATTTAACACCAGGCCATCTTGTAACGTCCATATGTATATTGATTGCACGACCAAAGCTTCATCCTGTTAAATATGAGCTACGCAGCCACCTGTTGGATCAAAGGTGTTGATTTAGTTCTTACCCCGGTCCTACTTTTCTTCATGTAAGGATGTCCTAATCAAAGAACCTGAGCCTCAATGAGTCTCCCCGTAAAAAAGTGAAGTCACCAGATTTCGACGTTTTGAACTCGACTTTCGCCGTTAGCTCTTGTAGGCTCACTGGGACTGGTGACAGCCGCATGTAAGCGACCTAAGGTTCACACTGTTCTTGCGTATGCCTACACGACAGCACTGGTACAATATAACATGCGCATACTCAAATCTGGGTATTTTTTAGATGGTGAAGCAATCAGTTGTTTAATATGCCTTCCATTGATTAGTTACATAGATACTTTACTAACGTTGCAGTGTTTCGAGCTTCGTGCAGCTGCTGCTTCCCACGTTAGAGATATCATCACCAAATACCCACAAAGTCACGTTGTGGATCGCATACTTCGGCTCATTCTAGAAATGGCTAACAATAAGGACAAATTTACGCTACGGATTACGTCGCTAAAGGCATTAGAATGTTCGATGGGAGTTATACCTCAGCGTTTCATGGATGAGTGAGTACGAATTCTATGTAAACATGGTGTTTTCGCGTAATCATGAACACGGCAAATATGTGTGTGTACATATAATAATGTCGTGTTTGTTCGTCTGTTTTGCTACGACGACCGTTTCTAATCTGGCCTGAGTTTTGATGAAATGACAGAGCCAAGAGGAAGTGCATTTTTCAATTTGGGAGCTTCAATACATTTAATTGAGCATTGGGTTGAGTTGTCGGACAACTTAAACAATTCGAAGGCGCTCTTGGCTCCATATGTAAACAGACACATATGAGGGACGTCATTGCGTTTTCTACAAGTCGCAACGATAGCTCGAAACGACTGAATTAAATACAAGCATGACTACGTACGATAATAAAGGAGAATAGAAAGGGGTTACGCCAAACCTTACGCCGAAACCAGAAACAAGTAAATGTCAAAAGACCGAATCATTAAGGCGATATAGAAGCCATTAACTGTTGCTTGCCTCCAGTCACTGATTTCCATTATTTATTTTTATCTATATTTAGTTATTCTTTATCATTTGAATTTCAATTCATACGTCCTCTTAATTGAACCTGTGCCATAATATAGGAATATTTACACTCTGCTAGAGCGTCTTGGCAGCGACCGGGTGGGCAACGTCCGGTTGAACGCTGCACGCTGTATAGCTACTGTGTTGTTGCTCCCGCAACAGACAGAAGACACAGTCCTGACAGATGCTCGTGAAGAACCACGACGCACAGCGCTCCTGGAGCAACTCAAGAAACTCGCAAAAGACGACGATTTCGACGTGAAACGAACCGCTAGCAAGAAGCTTGCCTGTTAGTACGGCTAAGTGTTCTTTGTTTGTTCTGGTATTTGTAATCTCTATCGAACTGTTTGATGTCAATCAGCGCACACCTAATAATAAAGGACCTGCACACATAAAATGGTGGGGCCACGTTTCGACGAGGTTCTCGCGGGCTATCTTCGAACCTTTCAACCTTTTTGTTGATAGGTTGCTCGCGATATTGTGGTCATGGCGAAGCTTATCATTAGGACCTAATCATTCGGTCTAATCGTCAACCTAATCGTTAGGGTAGATGATTAGGGCAGAACCAAGGGAGTAGCCATAACATTGCACGGAAGATCTGCATTCGACCTTGCGCGTAGCACCGAAGACCGGTGCTGGACGGCAAGGCCATAGTTGACTCTATCGAACTGCTAAAAAGTGCATGCTAGTAAGCATGTCGTCCAACCGCCTAGGTTGGGTGTCCAATCGAGTCCTTTCACGAACTCATAGAACGATTCAACTCGGGGGTTCATTGCTACGAAATAGAATTGGCTTGAGTCTTGACCAGTTTGCTCTGATGTCACTACGACGTCACGTCGAGAAAACGTTGATTAGTGCTCGGAAACGTTGATTAGTAGTACCGGAAAGTGCTCTTAACGGTCCTAGTCTGCATCGTGTCAGCCGACCCATGCCATCACGAACAAGCGTGCCCGCCGCGCCACTTACACGCACAGCCAGTACCGTTCCGTAGCGGAAAGGTCACGTAAAATGAGGGGAGATCAGTATGAACCTAACCGTGTTGGGTCTTCCTTGCAGTCGTACAAGGACGTCAAGCCAATACCGAGTTGCCAGCAACGTCTGAAATATTGCTATTCAGCGAGTCTTCCGAGACAACGAGGTGAGGTCAACAGTAAGAAATACCCCAGCGATCTCGTGCTAGGCTCAGGTACCGGGTAACAGATGGGGCCGGAGTCGCAAACGATAAACGTTCGGCTAACTAGCTAGCTGCTATTAACAGGAAAATATTTTCGTTTAGCGTTTGGGAAAGCTCGCCCGCGACTAGTCCAGTGGCGCTGGCTCTGTGATTGCCTCAAGGTCGTCAATAAAGAAGCATATTTTAAAATAGCAGACCGTCGTTCTTATCGCTTTCCAGGGAAACCGAACAAGAAGGCGAACCACTTCTTGACGAAGCTATTTAGCGCCATAAACGGCTCCGCTGACATGATCGTTGATTGTTGCACCCTCTCAAGCGACCGTGAACGTTATGTATTTGGCTATCTATTTCGTTCTCACTAATGACTCTTTATACACACGCATTGCAGATCTCCCCACAGCAACAAACGACCGTCTAATACGGTTTGCCTGTTCGTTCTTTCGGAGTGCGTAGCCTGTAATCACCGCCCCTGGCCTCATATGCATATATAAACAGCTGTATATACATTCACTAGTACTCGTTCCAATGCGTTATCCGTTTATCGAATTTCCATAGAAGTCTCCTTGGGTTAATTATATGGCACTATTCTCCTCATTAACGGAGTGGCTAATTCATTGCGTTAGCTAAACGCACAGAACTTTTCGCAATAACCGATGCACCAGCTACTAGACGCGAAGTAGCAGGATATTCGCCGTGGTGAGAGTGAGTGAAATGTAATAAAAATTTAGTTGGAGTTAAGCTATGCTGGGGTTACCGTCATGTACGTTCGGCACGTGCTCTTACATTAAAGCTAATATGTAGAAGTTTTTATTAGGTAAAATAAGTCGGTTCTTAGGGCCTGGTGGACGATGTCTGATGACCAGACCGTTAAGGCAACTTCCCCATCATTCTCTCAAAAAACACACGACCGTTTTTAACCTATTTTTGCTTGGCTAACGCCAGGCGTTAAATCTCTTGTCTGCGTTTCATTTATAAGCGCACAATTATTATTGAAGTCGTGTATAGAAATTCGAATATTGAATTTTTTAATGAAATTTTTCCCACAATAGTAATTGCGTAACTGCGTAAAGCGCACCAACAAGTTCTGGCATAATCTTTACATATTAGCCATCCGTAGCTAAAGTTAAACAACGAGCGAGGTCCAAAGGTCCGGGAAGATTCCACTGCAGCAGCAATGCACCTCCATTACGAGAAAGGTACTGTTAATGAGTAAGTTAAGGTTTCATACTCGCTGTTCAACCGTTTTCGTTCACAGTCTGGTCAAGGAAAGATACTGGCTTTCTTGGATCGGTACAAATTCAAGAACATGTAGCATGCCGTCTCTTAGCTAGTTTAATGAGCTTAATTAGTATACGCTGAAGGTGCTGTGAAATCGCCTAGGCAAGAAGCTGTGCCAATGTGTATCCGCTATCTCTTGCGCGTGTTCGGGTAACGAATCACCCGCGTCGAAGCAGAAAATCGCTTAAACGAGAAGTTACGCCCGATAGCAGCGGCTATGGCGAATAGGTTTCGGTGTGTACTAGAAAAATGCGTTGAACCAGCTAAAAGATATTCCTGCTTCAATGGAGGCCTTTTTCCGTCACCTTGGACGCTTTCGTTAGAGTACTCTAGCTAGTACCGTATGCGCCTTTCTACGGCAGCTGCGCTATCCTACGTAGCTTCGACGTACGCCGTCATTTGTAGCACGATTGCCATGATAATTGGTGAACCGTTTTCCAAGTCAGCTAGAACGACAAATCACGGTACCATGAACCGTAGCGTCACAACAGAATGGCGCACAATATACGTGAATCGGGCGTTCATATGTTAATGTATGTTTCGCCCTGCTTAGTCTGTAACGCAGTTACAGTCAGCAGTCACGTTATTCGTTCGGCGTGACTCCCCTTCGAGAGATGAGGAGGACCTCTGATGAGGAGGTGTTCCGACTGTGGTACGAATCCAGACACATCTCACGTGAGCCGTCATTTCGCCGTTTCTGAACGAGTCACATAGAAACTCGGTGCGCAGGTTAGCATAACTATAGTTCGCTATGGGGCTGTTCCATGCACATGCGGATCTTCCACGGCAAGTTCGCACGGCATTCGAGAATGTCCTGCAAAGTAGCTAAAGCGTGTGAGCTCACTGCTACTAGCCAGGAGGGACTCGAGCACCGAGCTCCACAGTGAGAACCAGCATTGAGAGGTGTGCAAGTGCCGATCTTGCTTATCCGTCCGATGGACCTGGACTTCTGGTTGCATGATTGTAGCGAAATATTCGCTTTGTGCCATATTGTGGCATCGTATAAGGGACTCGCTTTTTTGCTGGGGGTCTGACGGCTTTTATCGCCACTCACGGATTATAGTAATCGTTTCAGGCCGAACACGTCCAAAAAGCAGAGCTTGCCACTTGGACTCGGGTTAGAGTAAATCCGATTCGAGAACAAAAAATCAATCATCAAGCAGGCTCTACTTAGCGCTCAACACTGCCGGATTCGATAAATTCGAGAAGTGACGTCAGCCGATGCGTGGGCTGGATTCCTCGGCCACAACGAGCAACTGTCCTGAATTCGTTCCTCCCTTTGTGTGTCGACCCAACATCCGAAGCACTGATGGCCGAGAACGAATCGACGAGCGAATTTGGCCTCGTCCGGGCGAGAGGTTGACGTAAAGCGGTCCCATGAGACCCTGACGGTTTTCGCTAATCGCGGGCATTGAACTTCCAATTGTACCGATAAAAAAATTTCCTCGTCGCCGCCGTTAGCTGCAGCGGCGACAAGATCGCTGACTGGGACGATTGGACAGGTCATAGTGAACGCGGCCATGTTGAATAGACAAAAAAGATGCGCTTGGCGTGACTGCGCATTCGTCATTTTCGTCACTTGAAAGTCTCGTTTGAGTCTTGGCAAGTTTTCTGCATTCGCCGCCGCCTTTCCAAAAAATCTCCCACACATGACGAGGTCGCCTTGTTCCTTTGCCGGCTCCATTCAGAAAAAAACCCTTCCCCAAATCTAGATCGATGAATTTGCGTCACTCCCGTTCAAACGTTGAAAATGACACCCTTAAGGTAACGGGTCGTTTATTTACCCCGCGAAGGTGTTTCTACTGCCGCCGGACCAGACGTACATTTAGCAATAGTCTGATAGCATTCGCGCAGCTGTCCTCGATTCCTGAACTAGCCATGCACATGTCTATACGCGTTTCCTGCTGTATGTCGCGGATAGCCATAGCTGTGTTCGTTCCGAGGTTATTTACGATCAAGACAACATGAACTAGGTTAGTGAGATTTGTTCAACTGGGACCAGCTCGCTATTCAATTAAACTCCCATAGCAACCTTCGCTAGCAAGGTAACGCCTATATTTACATAGGTGCTACCTTCCCGACAGATAGACAGCCTCACGTGTGTGTGTGTGTTGCACACTCGTCAACCTACGGTGAATAGTACTCTCACCATGTCTCTGCTTAGAGACCTTTCAACAGACATTCATTATTGACTATCGTTCTGTCGACGCACCAGCTGGCAACAACGAACGCAACGCGATCTGTTTACAAACGAGTTGTACGGCTACGCTAAAATACGACATCCCGCCCCGTTGGTAGTGCAGAGCGAACGACCAAATATTAGCGTTCTGCGGTCCGCGACGGGATGCCGTATCGGAACTAGCCGAGTTCGTGGGTTCGTGTGTGACAGATGATGCCGGCCAGTACAGTGAAAGCAATAGAAGCGCGATTAGTCATCAAGTTGGTGGTAAAGTTGGCAACAAATAGTGCCGCCATAGGCTGAATGCTTGGCGAAGAGGAATGATTCCTTTAGTGGCTTCCCCTCCGCTCAGTAATGTAGCAGCTGCTCGTTCTTCGCGGAAAACCTGATGATACTTAAATATGGCCTGATGGTTGATTAGGCGGCGATCGCGCCGATGACGTACGAGTGTTTGCTAACTAGGCCGTCGTATTTGGAGTGACCGATCTCAATAATTGCCCGTAAATGATACCGCGCAGGGCGCAATGCCAAGCAGCTTTGTGCCTACGTTTGACGCAAGAGTGTTCATCGAAGTTGATCGATCCGAGGGCCGATCACCCGGTGATAGCATAAAGATATACTAGAAAAATATTTTTCCGCTTGGCGATCGCGAAATCGGGAGAAAAGTTCGAAATAAAGCGTCATGCAAGAACGCATTCTGATGTCTCCGAACTGTTTTAACAGCTCTTTTGTTTGCGTTTTGGCCCGATTGAGTTTCGTGCAATGTAATTATCCGACTACTAAGTAAGCTTTCGGTGCCGTTCATTCTTCTTGTAGACACTAATAGATATATTGACGGAAAACTGACGTAGCGTGGGGACTTAGCGTAACTTGCTATACTGCTTTAGACTCAGACGATGCAAAAACATTCAGCAGACGACAGAACGCCTGATGTGTGCGCACACCTCTTAATGGGCCAACGTAAAGCCCCCGCCCTCCGGAATCGGGTGGCCTAGCGGTCACCCCATCCTGACTCCAAGGATCCCGGAAGTAGGGACACGAATGGCGTGTCCTGTCCCTCGCCTCCGAGTTGCTCTTTTTCCCGGCTTCGTCAGCCCCGACTCGGGGCTTTCCCGTCAGCTTGTTTTTCTTTCAGGAGAAAACATTTCCTTGGTAGCTGGCAAGTGAGAACGTGACTGGCGTTCACTATGGCGAATTAGGTAGGCCGCTAAAGTCAGCGTGTTCGGCGTTGGCTTCGGCGGGCCACTCGAGGCCTGTTCCAAGGAGCGTCTTCACCGACTCGTGGCGGGTTGATTGCGCCTATAACGGATAGGACGGCCGCTTGTAGCGAGGTGGACGAGGGAGGGAATTCGGCTGTTTTCGCTAACTTCGTACAGCGGCGAGCGGTTCCAAGCTACGTTTTCCCTGATGGCGTTCGCTCCTTCGGGAGGACGCATCAACCCACATGATCTGAGCCACCATCCTATGGCGCCTAGATGCCGACGGCGGGACACGATTCGGTGGTGAATTCTCGTCACATTAGCGTATTGGCGTCGTGGGTTGCGATTTACCGTCTCTGATAGCCGTCGAGATGTATGAACTCCCTAGCTAACGATGATTTAACATCTCGGTCGCAGGAAAACTACGATAACGCCTGTCTGAAGTAGTTTCCTCGGCGCGCAGGCCAGTCCGTCCTAATCGACTGCGATGAGTCTCGATGACAGGCCGGGCGGGCGACCGAGCGACGTTGCGGCTAGGCCGCGGCCCGCCATTGCAAGTTTATCGCGGCAGTTTCTGGTTCACTCGAACTCGGAATCAATCGTAATTGACGACGATGGGATGGGGTTCTAACGACGTTCGGTCGATTACAACGTCGCCATTTTTAGCCGCTGAACGCGAGAGGTGTTCTGCTTCGGTAGCGTCTAACGACACTTTAATGACCGATCAGCTGCTGCGAATGATCGTCTCTTATCATCCAGCGGCAAGCGCAAAGGAAACGTTCCGTATTGGTGCACGTGGACGGTATAAGAAAGTCGCTGCTGAACGGGTTGGCGAATAACCGGGCCTGATCCACACGAATGCGACGTTCTCTGATTCAGTGGAAACCGTATTCCAGTTGGTTCTATTCTAATGGCGGCTCTTCAGCTTCACGGGATGTTTGCGGACGTGGCGTCAGGACGCCGGAACAGTTAACGATGTGAGCTTGTTCCTTCTGAGGTGGATTCTCATGGCAGAGCGCTTCGGATGAGATTCTAACACGATCACTTGGGCGAACACATTAGTAGACATTTTTGACGGCCCATACGGCATTGCTAGCGAAAACGCGATATTCTACGCATGAGATATAACGAACGTGTTATGAGTGAATACGATAAACACACATGGAAAGTATCACCATTATGATACCGTAATGGCCGTTTGTTGAGCTCTCAGAGACATACGTTCATGCTTACCAAGGCCAGAGCTATCAAGAAAGAAGATAAAACGATAAAGGTTATCTGAGATGTGTCCATATCCATTTTGATGTATAGTAAATGTGCAAAACGCTAACAGCAGTCGGCAAATAGGAGCTCCGAAAACGGCACATGGAGCAGCTCAAAGGAGCACCTCCTCACTGTCATGGACGCCGGGCCCGCTTACGAGGATGTGTGTCCTGAGCAGCAGCACCCGCGAGTCACTCAACACTTCTGCATGCCACCTGTACACGGGCGTGCCGATGAAACGGCACAACGAGACACTCGGGTGTCGTTGTGCCGTTTCATCAGCGTCCTGCTCACCACCTGAGTGTACGGGGAACCTGCCAGGGAGGTATGGCAGCGACGACAATATGGAGACCCATCCACTGCATCTTTACACACCTCAACCATATCCGGCTATTCATGATTGGGACGAGCGTCTACCATCACGGCAGCGTGGTTAAACCGTTCTTGTCTTCATCGCGAAATTTCCCGCCATTACTCATTCCACTGCCTTGCATGCTTTGCTCGGGAAAACTTCGTCGACGCGCTATCGGTTATCTATGCGCTGAGTTTATGGAGAATATTTGTATGCCATCCTCACCGGACGTCT
Source organism: Tropilaelaps mercedesae (assembly GCA_002081605.1). NCBI lineage: Eukaryota > Metazoa > Arthropoda > Arachnida > Mesostigmata > Laelapidae > Tropilaelaps > Tropilaelaps mercedesae. Next base: position 15,534 of record MNPL01005716.1, read on the forward strand.
GTCTTCGCGTGCGCGTTCGACGGTGAAGTTATAGTATGCACGAGAAAAAGAAAGAAACGTGATTTCCGAAAGCGAAAATACAACGTTACTCGGGCGTCATTCTTGTACAGCGTCGATTCCCGAGAGCCTAGCTCGGCCGGATTCATCCGAACGACGGATGAGTGAGTCTGAACGCTAGCGTACGACCAAAACGTTTGTCCTGTCTAGGCTTTGATCACCTTATCCGCATCGGCGAGAGGGTGTGCGAGACCCGCCAAATGTGCAGGCCGATCTCGATTCCGTTGAAATGTCTAGGTTTTACGTCCTATCCCGCAGAACGGGACACGGGACGCGAAGTCCTGCGTTTACCGCTTAGACCGGCTGTTAGTCCAGTTGAGAACCTCGCCAGTGAGTCTCGCACTCATTCGCCCGCCGAAGTCGAGCTGAACGCCGTTCCTAGCCAGCAGTGCAAACTTGTTGACAAACAGTTTTGATTCTTTCGTTGCTTATTGGCAACGGATTTAATGACGTCGTTAGGGTACTCGACGACATCGGAGTATATATATATATATATCGTTATCTACCTGTCACCCTGTCAGCCAGCGGAAAGTTAATTCCTTCTGTTTTCTTTCGGTCGCCTTTCGGCTCTTTGTCGATCATAGCTACGCAATTATCTCCTCAATTCGAGTAGACGAGCGGTCCGACGCTAACGAAATTGTTAGGCATCGAGTTGGGCCCCCGACACTGCTCAATGGAGAGTGTACCAGCTGTTCGCACAATTAGAGGAAAAGGGTCGAACAGTTTGCCCGAGGAATGTAAATCGCTTCGGTGAGCTGGCTGCGATATAAAGCAACAGCCAAATAAGTTCGTGCGCCTACAGCCTTCGCTTTGCGTTGCTCACAGTCAAGGCAAGCGAAATGCGCCAGTTCAAGATGGCCGCGGTAATGGCGTTCGCCATATTCACCCTCTCGCGGCAAACATTAAATGTACGCTTGAACTTGAATGCACCTTTTCCAGATTTTCGAAGCGACCTACTAGCAGATGTAGTTAAAACGCAAATGTAGATCTACCCGCTGGGACGACTGATAGCGTGGTCCGTTCTTCCTCTTTTCCTCTCCTGGCCCCCCGCGCGTTCCATCCCAACTCCCCGACGTGCGAAGTGGTGCCGTGAACATGACGAACGACAAGACCGACAGCTGAAACCAGTGCAATCTAGACGTCCACACGAATTGACTGAGTGTTTTTTCGTCTCGCTACTTCAGGCGTGTAGGCTTCATCCAAATAAAAGCTTCTACTCGCCAATGCGCGCGTTAGCCGTAAAGAGCTCGGGCGGCCGCCTGCGCTCGAGGGCCGAGACGAGGCGGTCCGAACGCGGAAAAATGCATCCATCAAGTCGGATCGTTGGACACGTTTACTAAAGATGGACTCGACGTGCGCCGAGAGCGCGACGTTACTCTGCGGACCTCATCGAATGCGGTAATCAATCGAAGCGCTCTTCCAATGTCCCTCAAAATGTATTCGTCTGTTCGTATTCTGTGTCTTAGTCGTAGTTCTACTCGACATGCCGCCAATTAATTCATCGTTGCGGCGTCAACAGCGTGACAAAGTTTGCTCGGCCGACACCTAAAAAGGCTGCGATGAGGTGACAGGTCCTGCATGAGGACCTGCAGCGACGAGGGGGCCGCGGCGCGGATTGAGGTGTGTCGACAAATTCACACGTTCGCCTCCGAATTGTTTAGGGCCAACAGCAGCCCCTTCCGTGACCAGGCAATTTGAGGGGTGTCTGTGTTTTGTACGCCGCCAGCTAGGTCATCAGTGACTCGGCAGATGCGGCAGAGCGTACGTCGAGCGTGACGCCCGCGGCAGTAAACTCGGAACGTGTTGATGCTTGAACGTCCGTTGCGAGACCTTCTTGGTCAGCGAGGTAGTCAAAGGCTTTCTGCGAACTGAAGCAATGTCCGCGGCCTCCTAGCGATGACCGAGATTCTCCGCTCAACTGTAACCGAATGAGACGGTGATCATCGCCCGGTGGCGGTGCCGCACGTGTAGATCTCGGCTGACAGCTTTCGTAGTCGTTCTAGTAAAAAACGACGATTCGAGTCGACTCGTATCGACCATACCTATCGACTCTATAGCGAACTCTATACAATGCCGAACGATCGACGAGTAGGTAAACGTGCGCAGAAGCTGGCTACTGAATATTTTTCGGGCCAGCAATCCGCCATCATTTACCATCGATCGTGCCGCTTTTTGCATCACCCCGTATAACAGACCCCCATGAATGTGTGTAGCGGCTGGGATCGAACCCGTACATCTGCGCGTCTCCTCCGATCGCGTCACCGAGCTCGACTGCTGCACCACTGAAAAAAAAAAACAAGTAGTATGTGAATATGCCGCAGGTGCATTCTCTAAAACCGTAGTTGCCCAATGAGGGAAAAGCCTATGGCGTCATGCGCCTTTGCGTCATGGCCACGTCAGCCATTTTATGTCTGCTTTGTAGAATGCCATCGGTCCATGAAAAACCGTGTTCCTGTTTCAGGTACGGCCAATGACTTCAGGCTGATTGCGTAGAAACATTTGTAAAACGGAGTCCTGGCGAAATCGCCGCTTCTCACTAGTCCTAATTAAGGGTCCGCACCTTTGGTCGGTCGCCTTGAAGAGGGAATGCTGACTTGAGGGAAATGCTACGGTTATCGATGTGTATACAGTAATGGTGAATGGGAACGATAGATTCTAAGTGTTCTGGACGCTGTTCGTTCTCTGCCTTGTAAGGTTCTCATGAACCAATCTGATTTCAATGTCAGGCCGTGTATAGGTTGTGCCAAACCGACGTTATAATTTTTGCGGCAAGGCCTGCCAAACGACATTGTGATGATGTCACGCTCTCGTCGTGACGCGATTTTACCATATCGACATGCGATGACGGTGCGAGAAAACCCCATCAGGCCGTCCAAAATAAACTAATTGAAACATCGTTAGTGAATCAGTTCGTGATTAGTAATCGGGTTTTTACATCTGAGTAGCGGTTGAAGCGTTCCTTGTTTTTCGTTGTTTGGTCTCTGCCTTTCTGAAAGGTCAAAGTTTACACATGGAACCTTATGGAAAAGGTTCTTCTCGTGGAATAGGTTCTTCATTACGGGCGACGCTGGGGTAAAATGTAGAGAAAATTTCGAATTTAGAAACGTAGAGAAAAAGACGTTCTGTATCTTAAGGTGACTGGCGTTCAAGCCAGCTGAGATCAGCTGCTGTATTTGTGCTGCGGGCAAATTGACACGGTAAATAGTTGCCCCCCACGCCTTACCCGACCTAAGGTCTTGTTTCATTTGTGAATCGGCCTGCGGGCAAACAAACAAAGGTTAGCACACGGCAATGGTTTGAGTTGACCATCCAACCAGCAAATGAGTCTGGTAGGCTGGAACGTCGCTAAGACGTCGAAAAATATAGATATTTTTCGCCTTGTGCTGTTTTCTTGGGTTTTTAAATACCTGCAGACCTGTGCATCTTTACAGTGATTGTAACATTGCGGAAATACGCTCACAAATAGGTCGTACATTATTTCTGAAAATGTAGATATTTGCCTCCATAACATCATTACTTTCAGGACTGAACCAGTCTCGCCACTGGCGGCAATCAGCGACTGGTGGGAAACCTCCAGGTTTTGAGAAGGTTTTGAACTAGGTATGGCGTAGGTTGCCCTATTGGCCCGAGCCTCAGCACTGCGCTAACACTACGTTGAAGTCTGTGCAGCTAATCTAAGAAATTATTCTTTCGATAACAAGGTAAAACGGCATATGAAGAAAATCTGTGGATTTTTGTCTCATAAGAAATCAATGGAGGTCGCAATGATCACGACAGTGACAGCTGTCACCCATTAATACATTATTATTATTATTATTATTGCGTTATTATATTAATATTATTATATTAATATAATAATATTAGAATTATTACGTTATACCTTGAAACCAGAACAAGTCTACGTCCGTTTACATAAGCATACCATTTTTGCGTGAAGAAACTTTAGCAGATATATGCGTGAAACTTTTGGTATCGTTAACGTGAACGCACACCGCAAAGGCAATCGCATCCTCAATCTTTCTCTCCGTGCGAAGCTCTGAACATCGCCGTCGGAGTCGTCCCAGGGACGCTGAACCCGGTAAACGGCAAAATAGTAAAAGAAATCTAATAAAATCCCATCGGCAACGTCAGCGTTAGAGGCGCTTGTTGTTCGCACCCAGCCTGGCGGCATCTCCGCCTGATCGCTTTACAGCTGTGCATTTGCAGGCCGCTTTTTCGTCGGTTTCAATTTCGTCTGCTTCAGAGGCCACAAAACCAGTCGCCGGTGCTGCAATCAAATTTCACCCTTTGGCAAAAATCGCCTCGGAAATCTGTTCCCTGGAAGAACAACCATGACAGACGGATTACTGCCATATTGATCCTGATTCGAACGCATGAGCAGCGAGGCAGGGAGCTGTTAATTGGCTATGAGGTTAATGAGCTAGATTGCTTTTGGGCTCATCGTATGCGAATTGTAGCGAATTGTCTAATAAAGGAAACTGCCGATTATTAAGTTCGAGTTTTAAACTCGGTGTGGGCGGACAGAATGTTCTTCGTACTGCATGCAAGCCAAGATAGAACAATTGATTGCTGACAAACAATCAAACTGGATATATTTAGCTTGTTGACACATTTAGAGCATGTCGAATAATATTGTTTGCCTATGTTTTCCTGTCTTTACTATTTATAAAGACGTTCAGGTGGGGCGTTCGGCCACCCAAACACTCGGGTGACTTGGTTCGATTTTCCTCTATCTTGACGTAGACGTAGTGCTGTGCCATACGCATCCGATCGAAATTCAGCGTGACTACACCACTTTACTAGCGGATACGTTGCGTTCACATACATTTTTATTTCTTTGAACGATATCCGATACAACGCCATAATATATAGGGTCAGTCTTCGCCGGTCAGTTCCACCTCAACAACTCTATCGGTGTCTGGGTTGTGTTCCTCTGAAAGATCAATATCGGAAGGTGAACGCTGGACTGAGCTACCATTGTTGGAAAGCTGTCCAAATCTAGTCATTTTTGTCTCTGATGTGAAGCCGCTGTTCGCAATGGTCGTAGTTTCCGTGGCCGCTGTAGCCAGTAGATGAAAAACTGGATAGGAAGAGGCTAAGAGGTAGGAGGAACGTTTGGTTCGTGCTGGCCTGGCGCGCAGGTCTTCTCTTCCGTTTCTCCGTCTCCTCCAGCACCTAACCCCTGTGCAGAGCTATAAAGTTCTGATCAATTTTATGGCGTCTCTATAAGGTTCGCGCGCCGGTCGCATAGTTGGAAACGCTTTTCGTTGACATCGGCGACAGGCGAAGGGGACAGCAGCAAAAGGAGTTGACTGACCCGCCCAACGCAGCTGTAAAAAGTAGAACAGGAAGAATAAGTATTATGCCGCTACTGAGCGCGGCAAACAGCGACTACGCCCTTCGTATTGAGCGCAGCGACGGAAACGCGAGGGACAATCTGAAGGAAAGGAACCTGCCACGCATTGCCGAGGGGTGGCCCCAGGACCGATTTGCAGGACAAGGTCAACCTGTCCGGAGAGGACAACGTACGGCGAGTGGAGAAAGGCCTGGCCTTGTCAAAGGGCATAAAATGAGTTTAACTACCTGGACTGAATTCAACGAAGTTAGACTCTTTTGCGGTTCTGTTAAGTGAGTGGGCAAAGTAACTTCATATTGCCGAGGAAGGAATGATCGTAAAACTCAGACATGCCTCACATGTACCTGAGATGTACCTCGCTTGTATTATTAGGACCCCCTAAATAAGGGCTACAGACAAACCGTGCGCCAGTGTGGGCCAGAAGCGGTGATTAGATAAAGCAATTCTTCACGCTGAAGGCCGTCACCGTACAGTGAACGTTGACAATGACTCTATCATCACTCATACGTGTTTCAAGGAACCACAAGTCACTCAGTTCGAGCCGAAACCTAATCGAAAAACACACGAACGCCGTGCATGCACCTCACGGATGTGCCTAGACCCAATATTTAGCTTTCGCCTTTATAAAGAACTGGTAGATTGCTTGCTGGCTGAATCGGGTTGCTTACACGGCACTTCTTCTACATCTTCTCCGACACTCGAGCAGAACTGCAGCCAGGCACAACTTCTGCAGCCGGTCTGGCCTGTTTGGCAATGCAACTGTCGCTCAACTCCCTCTAGATATTCGGCGAGTGAATTCTGAATATAATCCGTCCCTGTCACTGTCATGGGAATAAGCGAAACAACGACAGCTGACATTCTATTGAAATTCCCCGTTTAGTTCTGGTATCCGGCAAAAACCTCTTAGATCTGTACCGAGCGTATGAGTGAAGGTCACATCGTACGATGCCGTTGTGCGGTTCAGCCGTAAAGGTGCAGCTTAAGCTACACGGATCCGCCTTTGTTCGAACGGGCTATGCGTTTCTATGGTGCAAGCGGAATTCCTCCGGCTCGCTAGGCTGACACGACACCCCCGTCTGTGACTTTTTACTCTATATAATGCCGTTCCATTGTGTTCGTTCTACTTACGTTGAGAGTCAGAGGGTGTTAGGAGTATCAAACAGATTAACAATGCTGAACATTTCGTATTAATGAAAGAGGAATATGTGCGCACAATTATTATTATTATTATTATTATTATTATTATTATTATTATTATTATTATTATTATTTTTCCTGTTATTGTTATTATTTGATTATGATGCGAATGACTGTCACTCGAACGATATTGTCCATATTTAAATGTACCTCAACAGTTGTGACATTTTCATTTCCAGTTATGTAGCTAAATAAATTTGAACAGCTTTATTTTAATGGGCTTTATGCAAATTTTGTGCTTGTGTAATACCAACCATCTTATGATGAGTTTTGGACCGACCTAATTCACACATATCTTTAATAGCTTTCCAACTTTGTTACGTCAGTGGTATGTACTGCATCCGAACCTCCCAATTTTTATTAGTAATAAAAGACTGTTATAGTTCCCGTTATTTAGTACTTGTATGAATAGAGCGAAGTATATCGTACATTGGGATTTACAAAACCACACTTGAGCCTGGTTCGCGCTTTTACTCACGTATTGCGACACAATAATAACACCGATTTCACATACCCGTTTGTTTAGAACGAAAATTGTTTTCAAATTGAATTGATACAGAGAAACTTCAATATAGTCTATAGCCTCCGATTCTAAATTCCACTATGACTGCCAGTTACTTCCATTTTTCCGTGTATTTTACAGAATTTTTCCTGTCCTTTCAGCTGCAACGATCACATTTCATTCTCTGCTTGCACAACTACTAGAAGCTCACTAGAAGTGAGCTGTTCCCTATAGATTTCTGTAAAACGAAAGTGCTCGGGTTTTTACTTATGTAGACTCAGACAAGCTCGAACAGAGCTCCGACGGTCCCTGGATGAAGTCTGTGCTTCCGTGGCCTTCGGGTAACAATTCGCTGAGTATGCCGTAAATTTATCATGGACTGACGTCGGTCCTTCCTGAAGAACCACAGATGTCCGGGAACTTAACCATCTGTCTGTTTTGCTATCAGCTGGTCTTTAGCTCGTCCGAGAGCGAAATTCTCGAAAGAGACGAATTTGTTTCATTTCCAGGGACGCGCTCATCCTTTATTGTTGGCGAAGACACAAATGCTTCGAGTTTCGGCGTACGACTATGTACCCGCATCAAACAAAAATCACATAAGAATGTCCTCCGAAAATGGCGTAGTTCTCCTTACGCTGTGCATAGACGATCTAATCAAACCGCCGACTTCTCATCGAATAGATCGAACGGTCGCCATATCTGCGATTCGCATCGATTCTGCTCTCTCCAATGGAGCGTGTTCCACAAAGGGGACGTTTCTCCACGCCGAGTAGGACCTCTCAAGGCCCGGCTGTCTCGGACTAGGTACCGTCCTAAGCCAAGCACGAAGCACAGAGTTATGAAACCCAATCCTGGGTACGCTTCGTCGGTGAAGGCCCGTCGCCTGAACGTCAGTGCTACTCGTGATGATAGAAACTTATGAAAAAGAGCTTCATGATAATGCGGGCTGTTGAGTCACTCGCATGGATGCACTTGCCTAAGTTGGCATTGGAGGAAAACGCAGAGGTTTATGGAGGAAAGACTAAAATTATAACCGATCCAGCCCAGCCCCTGGAGTTTGTTCTGGGCCGATGCCGCTCACAGCACATGACCACGGGACGGCAGGCCAGCGCCAATTTTGGTTAGTTACCGCAATCTCGCGAAGTTTTCCGTGTTCTCGTGAGCGAGGGCGTCATTCCTTGCAACACCATCGTAGATGCCTGTCGCTGTTGACTTCGAACGTGGCTCCTTGCCGAATTTCGGCTGGATAATTCATACGGGTGAGTTGAGTAAGCGCAAGTAACGCGCGAAAAAGTTCGCGATAGCCCCCTCGCCCTCCGACAAGCATGAGGGACACGAAATGGCTCGGGTGAGGGGGAAATATCCAGTTTCGTGGCAGCAGTTTCCCGGTAGGTCTGCAGGGAAAGCTCAACTCCAGCTGCGGCTGCTGCTGAAAATTTGCATTCGACTGGCCGGATTGGGACGCGCTGGTGAAGCAAAAGCAGCGGCGGCCGAAAAAAGGTCAGAGTAAAAACAGAGTTGAGAAGGCACCCTATTGATGGCACATCGATGTAAATTCGTTTGCAGCAGCAGGCGACAGCGGCGCAGACAACCAAACGGTTGGGTCGTGGAGAAATAAAGCCGAATAACATAGGAGAAACCCCCGTACTTTCAAAAGAGCGAGTGGGGTACATACTCCGGCCCCCGTCTGAGGCCTTAACGCAAGGGACCACGTGAAGCAAGTGGCTAGCACAGATCAGAAAAGCTACTCGACAGGAACAAAAAAACGTCATATCCTGTCCCTATTCTGTCTTGTTTACCCATTTCACATTCCCAAGGAAGGGACCCCACACTTCCCTCAGCCGAGCTCGATCATGGTAGGGGCGAGATACATTCACTATCGGTATAGAATCCATCCACTGCCATAACCAGATTCAAGAATGACAAGCATCGGAGTAATGAAACTGTATTTGTGAGAGGTACAGCAAGAGGGCGGTGAACGCATAGGGAACAGAATGGAGCTGACTGTTGGCAGCCTAGCCAGATTGAAATACGTGACGCAACGGTGGGGAATTGCAAAAAAGTGGGGAATTGTACCGTCGGGAACTCCCATTGCAAATTATCATTTGACACGGCCAGGGAAATGAAAGTACTCGAATTGCGATGCATACATTTCCAGTACGCGAACGAATTTTGTTGACATATATATATATATATATATATATA
>MNPL01005719.1:0-12742 GCA_002081605.1 Tropilaelaps mercedesae
CCCGAAAGGAGGGTAAAAACGGGGGGAACTGAGGACCCAATCAGCTCAGTCGGGTGGGCGGGGGTCGGGGTGTGTACGCGGAACCGCGGGGGACCTCACCAACACACTACGGAACTTCAATCCTCCTCCATCTACTCGAAATTTGATGGCAGAACCCCGCTCCTGCCCCCTTTGGCCACGCCATCAGCAGTCTCTGGCTAACCCATCTGCTTCGGGTGGCTTTCGAAACAGGGGCATCCGTTGTCCTGTCCGCTCCTGCACTGGGTGTACGCCGTCTTCAGCTTACGCCATTACGTCGCTGTACGACTGAGTGACCCAGCGGGATTGGTCATCGTTATGTGTTGTTCCTGTTCGGCGTGTGCCATTCTAAAGGAAACTCATCATAGAGGAAGCAGGTATTTAGTCGCATTATCGATTTTTGGGGTGAACGAGCGGGGGTAGGAAGGCGCCGCTTGTTTTTATTTGAGGAACGAACGCGTCCCATGCTCGAAAAGTTTCGTCCGTATCACCGTTTTTGTCGGCGCTCTGTCCCTCATTTATGTCACACGGGGCCAGCTTGAATCATGTTGGTGGGCATGCCCACGGCGCTGCCCCCAGCCCGATTGGACGACCGCAGAGGTTTCGATATGTCATCATGGTAAAGGCACTCCGAAGTCATATATGAAGGCCATATAGAGCCAGTTTTCGATGAAACTCGCCTTACTGGTGAAACTGGTGAGGTAGCTGAGACAAGTTTGGTTCTGAGTGTGCACTTTGGCTGGCTGTCTCCGGTTGTGGGGTGGCCACGGGTGGCCACGAGTGGCCACGAGTGGAAACCGCCTGGATGGCTCTGGCCCGGAACGGAGAATCGACTGCTTGGACGAACTACTTGAAAGCTTCAACGTAAAAAAATAGTGTGGTCCTTGCGGCCGGCCACTCTGCCGTGTCAGTTGCCGCTGCGACAGTTCTTCGGGTCTATCGAGAGGTTCTGGCATTACGGTAAAACGTCGCCTCTCTCTTTTGAGGTATCTGGATAGACCATATGAGGCCCTCTTAGACGAGCAAATATTAAAAAAACAAAAATATAGTCTCACCAAAGTGACTACAGCATTAATCATAGGCTGAATCGGCGTTTAAGCGAACAGAGAAGAAAATCACGCGAAGAAAAAAATTCACCACAAATTCTCACAATAACCTCTTCCTAGCTTCTGACTACGGTTCACAACGGTTCTCCATTTGTGAGGGCGAGTGAGAGAGAGAGAGAGAGAGAGAGAAAGCGAGAGAGAGAGAGAGAGACCTGGAATATCTCCACCCCTCCGTCTATCGGGTGCGAGTTCGGCGTTATGGAGCAGAGATATTGGCGTACAGTTATCCTCTCATCGAAGGAAGAAGTCATAACTTCAACGGTGATTTTTGGCATGGCTGCAAAACCCTTTTACCCAGCCGTCTCCACCATTCCAGCCATAGGAGCTCCCTTCCCCCCAGCACGGTCCAGACCTTTCTGGTGTTTCACTCTCGGATGACGGCGGCCTTAAACGATACGAAACATCAATACAACCAACACAGGCTCGTTCGGCGCCGTCGCACTCAGCCATCAGCGTCGGCCAGTTCTCAAGTCGTTGGTCAACTCGACGTCCTGCAGCGCAGCTGGTGCACGCCAGGAAATAGAGGCTCGCTGATCCTCCTCATTCGATGATGGCCTGAGTGCGCGCTGGCCCCTGGTGGTTCCCCGGTCCTTTCAGACTCGGACGGAGCCTGTCCACTCGGTATATCGCCCAATGTGCGATGACATGGGAAGCCCGACTATGAACTGTCGGATGCCTGACTGACTAAGGCCATCGCCGGCGCAAGTGGCCACGGCGTCGTAATCCGCGATGGCGTTAGGTCGGCTTTCACAGTGGCCGGCTCTTTGGCCCGTCAATCCAAAGGCTGGTAAGAGCAGCTCTAGCGCAAATCGCCAAGGAGCTCTAGGTGGCGCCCTCTACCAGCTCATGGCCGAAGCTCGACTACGGCCTAGATTACCGCTACCGTGGCCAGAGGGCGCCACATGTACGTGTCAAAGGCAATCCATGTTGGAGACTTACGAACAGGCGAGTTTAGAGTTTAGGCGAGTTTAGTTTTGTTTCCGGCGGAGGGTCTGTCGAACTTGACGCACAATTTTGATGGCGTTTTTCGAACATGAGCCTTTCTGCTGATATATTTCGCTTTTTTCACGTTAGCCAGGCGATACCGTTCGGCTACCAGAGGACATGCAACGGACATATATGTGCCAGTCGGTTGTTCGCAGCGTTCTCTGAATATATACGATGGGCTAGGCTTCGACTTTTTATTTTGTCACATGATATAGGTAGCATAGATGTGACGTCAAGCATGTGGCGACGAACGCTCGGTCCGATTACGATACCACAAAAATAAATATATATTGAGTTTCTTCATTTATAAGCCTGTTCGAGACATTCATTCGGGAGCAATCACTCGGTAGCTGGGATCTTAGGATCTACGATTAGAAAACCTCTTCGACATTCCGAACGTGTAAGCATTTGTAAGCTGTTGTAAAAAGTGATGGTTATTCCGTTGACATCAAGTACATTTAGGCACCTAACGTATAGACATTTTGCTTGTTGTTCCTTTCAGAATCTATTTTACGCAAGCGTCACGCCGCACGACACACGCGGACACAGCATGTCCTTTTAGTTGTTCCATTTCGCCATTTATTTTTCCTCTCTATTAATTTATTTTCACATTACGTTTTCAACAAAAATTTCGAGCAACTTTTTCACGCATAATTTTCTTTTACATGCTATTTTTACAGTTTAGTATTCTATGTATGATTCTTTACGCTGGCGCTCCGCAAATCCTTCAAGTTTGGTTTTCGATTTCTTTATATCTTTCTACGTGTCTTCGTGCGCTTGTCATAGCCGCCGTACCATCCGTCAACGACGCAGGCGTTTTCGTAATTACTACCGTCTGATTTCATTAAGTCCATATATTTCTTTGCATTCACTATACCGCTCTAGTTAACTTTTTTCTTCGCTCTTCACCGTTTCATGGATCTTTTTTGTTTCGCTGGCCTGTTTTCCAGAGTGAGACTCGGCTCGCCCGTGATGTCTATCTACATGACGCATCTTCGTTCCAAATGTCAACTTTTTGATCGTCCTACCTTCCGAAACCACGGGGCGCGCAAGCGTTGGTTTGTTTTTAAGTATTTTGCCATCCGACTAAAGGACACGATAATGATTCGCAAGCCAAATGACCTTTTCCCTCTCTGCTACACCTCCAAAGAACCTCAAGCAAACAAACACCACACGTGCCTACACGTACACACCACACCACCGCCAAACTCAAGACGATACCCCATTAGGAAATGGGCCTGCACACTCAGACATACAAGACAGAATTCTCACGCAAACTTGATCCAGCTGATCATGTGTTTAACATATGATCCGACCGGTCTCTGATCGAAACCACGATCCGGAAGATCACATTCGTGTGAGAGAATTTACATCTATACGTGCATGGATGGATGCACAGTAACATTGATCGGCAAAGCAACAATTTCCGACATTCTGTACGGTTATGACTATACGCGACGGTGAAGTTCGATGTTGACGACTGTACACGTAACAGGTGCATTGTGCCTGAGACGTGATTACTGCCCAGCGAACGGGCAGTGAGTTGTTCCAAAACCTCCAGTGAAATCCGCCGTTTGTGTTTCGATGTCATAGTATCTGTCCCACTATAACTAGACTCGTTTAGACTAACGCACCGAAACTGCAGAAATCTATCGCGAACTCACCTACGTGACGGTTACGTGAACGTCCATGGGGGAAATCAGTGCGGGGAGAGTTCTATTGCTGTAGGCAGTTCTTCAGCGTGAGCCTCACACTGTCTTCAGCAAATGCCCTGCTGTTAAGACAGAGTGCGCTTGACATTTTCGTGACAGTCGCAAGAATACAAATAAAATAGCCCCGGTGACAAGCGACACATGCATGGCAAAGCGTTAACAGATTTCCTAAAGTGTTTGTCTGGATTTGTTGTCGTTGTCGTCGTCGACAGCTCCAGACTGCACGCGAGTTGTTGGTAGATTTGCTTCTAATCACAGCTATTTATTTGTCCAGACAGCCATAGTTCGAGTGTCGTTTTTCTGCCAACACAAAATGGTCAACTTTTGGCAAATCACCTATTGGAAGCTGTTGACAGAACGGTGGGATACTGGAATTAGATACGGAGGCCGTTTTAGCTCATTAAGATCTCTACAGGCCAACGTGCCTGTTCCCTTTGACGTATTTGATTGGCCATCCTCTGGCTGTGATGACAGCTCCGCATCCTGTTACTTTCTGTTCCTCTTCCCTGTTGTCCCTCCATCTCTCTGATGTTTGCAACTTGGACAAAAAAAATCTACATGCATACACACTTGCCCTCATAACCAAATCAACATTTGTCCCGGACGTTCTCTCCGTAGCCGACATGCGCGTCCGGAAAAAAGGCATTGCCATTTCGTCTCTGCGCCGAACCGACAAAACGTCGAAATTTTTTCTATCGCGCCGAGCAGCGACGCTTTCTCCATGATTTCTTGCAGTTTTGGCAGTCAACGCCAAGATCACGTTATCTATCTGTCGTCGGGGTCCCCCTCCTCTCCTCGTCGTCGTCGATATTCCATTTTCTCTTGTTCCCGTAAGACCGGCCAATAGAAAATCAAGCGGCCGAGCAAACCGGAGCTTCGGCCCGCTTTGAAGTATTCCCGTCAAACCGGTTGTAGGTGGCCCTCTTGCAATGCATGGGCGGCGGGGGGGCCGACGGCTCGCATTGTCATCAATGCTATCGCTACGAGGGCAGCCACCAGGGCGCGCTAAGGTGGCGGGTCGGGTCGGGGTGGAGCCATCCTGTAGATCCCGCCCATTTCAGTCCAATGAGATGGCGCTCCGGAATCGCTCCGGCGCTCCGGTGGGCACGAAACGGAGCCTAGACTGCGTGTTAGATATATGACGGAAGAAAACCGGAATCGATTCGTTGCCGAAAATTTGTTGGCGTTGCTTGAGGCGTTTTTTTTGCCGACAACGAGCGAATAAAAAGGTGTCAGACATGTCTCTTTCCGCACATCGTGCAACTCGCAAGTCTAAGAAGCCAATGGCGTGCATGAATGAGCTCCAAAAAAATTAATAAAAACGATGATTAATTATATTTATAGTTAACTTGATTAAAAAAAGTCGCCGCAATGTACCTGCTACTGGCGCTTGTCGCTTTGTGGTTTTGTGGCGAGTTTGATGATGATAGTAAGTGGAATCGTTTAGAAGCTGTGGCAAGAGCGTATTTAGACAACCGCACACCAGTGTATGCCTTTGAAACTCAATTTTTTTTCGAAGGCTTTATTTAATGAGTAAGCGAGGAGCTTTAAGCTATTTCAAATTATGTGGGCGAGATTTTGGCTGTTGCTGTTCATCGATGGCAAACTGACGCAATATAGCTGGCTTTGCGTCCTAGTCGGCGTCAACTAGAGTTATCATTTTTGGGTGAATATTTTTAGGCCTAGCTTTAAAATAACATAGACGTATATTTGTACGAAAGAATCTTCTTGGCAGGCTAACCTGACGAGCTGTGCTTTGTACGAGCATGGCTGAAAGTGCATAGACTTTTCAGAGGAAAATTTGTCTCAAATAGTTTAGCACTTCCTGGTAAAATACCTTTGGCCGGCATTTTCATTCATTATGGCTTCCCCAGAAAGTCATTTCGTTACTGTAACAATTTCTGGATAAAACACTTACTCCAATAGGTTCCGTCCTTGGTACCATGCGCCTACCTCGATTTGTCTATATTCTTTAGAACACAGTAAAGATCGGCTCTGAAGTATTCAGATCCGTCACTTTAGCAGATGCATCCCATTGACAGCTGAGCTTAAAGCGTCTGGTAACAGATGACAACGGATATGACGGACAGGACGTGCCGGCGTCGAACTGTACGTGAAGTCCGGCAGTGGTACCGTATAGCAGAACTGCCATCGCAGAATACATTGTACCGTTTTTGTGATGAAAAGATATAATGATGTAATTAATGGTCGATGATGAAAAGTAGATCCAACTATCGTTGCAAGGGTCGCCTAATAATAGGCCGAGCGCCAGCTTAAACATAATGAGACGACGAAAGAACACGTTTGAAGCAACTGATCTTTTTCGTGTGCTGAGAAATAGAACAAATACCAGCTCCTCAGAGCAATATATATTCGTTACACAGATATATAAGTACACCGGTCTCAATTTTTCTGCACTAAGTCTACGGTCCTGCTATTCATGTCTAAAAAAACATTGTTTCGTCGGGTGCTACAATTCAGTACATCTAAAAAGATGTCTTTAAGGACCAATCACCAGCTAACATTTATTGTCCATAGTATTGCATTTTGTAGTACTTCGTCGGATGGATCACCGCATATAAATGTAAATGGACAACGACGGGGATCGAACCCAAGCACCCAGCCACCTACGTGTCTCCTCCTCCCGTCGCCCTAAGGCGCACAAAATGCAACCCCCAGAGACCATCAAGCTCAAGACCATTCAATTCACCGAGGTGACAATTCCATACAATTCACTTGTGCTCAATGTGTCGTACAACGTGAAATTACGACCGAAGCACTTATTTAGGGTACGAACCGCTGGAATTTATCGAAGTCTAACCGGTTACCGCACCTAAAGATGGGGCGAGTGCGGGCTTTGAGTGGGTTTGTGAGTCCCACCTTAGTCACTGAATGCTTGCACTGACGCACGAGTGTTCAGCATCACCATGAAAAGAAGAACATCGCTAGAGTTTCGGATGTTGAGCTTAAAGCAACGTGAAGGCGGTTCCGATTCCCAAAAAATGGAGAGAGTTCCCAAAGAAATAGGCTTATCGTGCTGTACTCAGCTGTACAGATGTCGTCAGTTCGGGCGGCGACGACCTCGAAGAGACCCACAACAACGGAATCGTTTACTAGTCGTAATGGACAAGGTACAATTCACACATGTACACATATATATGTGCGTACATGTGTACATACGACCTCACACATCGGTGTAGCGTTGTACGCTCGTGACAGGGTGATGATGGCATCGTCACTGGCTGGCAAGGGCCAGGCAGTGATCTGGGCAATAGTTTTTTTTAGCTTTTTAGCCGATCACTCTCGATAAATGTTTCCTTCTCAACGAGCTCCGGTCCGTTCTAAAGTCAAGTAGCCGCTAGCAATGGTAATTACATTTCGGATGGGCTCACGATGGTCGTTGATGGTGATCTTCGACACACGCCTCGCCGTTTCTTCGATTTCGTCTCCCGGCCTCGGTGCTCATTGGCCATCATGTTCCTCGCCATCTACCGGCCGCTGTCTGATCTCTACTCTAAAATTTCCACAAAACCACCGGTTCGTAGCACACCTCAGATTGCGTATTCCCTCCCTGACATCGGCGATGGAACATGTTATACACACATACACACACACATATATTAGGGCGAACGAGCACAAAAATCAAAAGCACACCAACCATCTCTACCAAGTGAGAAAAAGGGGGACAGCAAAATGTGGGGGGTAGTGAGAGAGGGGAGAGACAGCGTCAGGAAAATAACAAGAGAACAAAAAAAGGAGGCGAACACAGCACCAAAAAGCCAGACAAGAATAGGCACACACAGTTCGACCGTTCAAAATTGTACCGCACAATGGCAAGTCCCGCGCAGGGCTACACAGACAGGCCCTGTTCGTTGCACCGAACCTGAAGACACCGACGCTGAGCATAGACGATGGACCGTCACTGCGCTATTCTCTAGGAACGGAGGTGTATACAGACACGAAACGAGAGACAAGATCCTACTCGAGACGAAACTCGGTTGAAAATGAACAGCAGAGATAGCCGTGCTTCGATCTAGCGGTACGGAAACGAGTCGCATCGGCCAGGCCGCGTCTATAGATTATAGAGCGTGTGTGCAGTTTACTGGCGGAACAACCGAATACGGGTTAAAGCGGGATGAGGTAACTGAAAGCCCGGCCCACAGCAGGCCAAAAGGCAGTATCTAGGCCGTGTCCCCTGTCGTAGTGTCGTCCTATCGGAGAATCGGCTTGGGCAACGCCGAAGTGGGTCGTTCGATTGTAGCAAGGGGGGCAGATGGCTTCCCTTGCTACAATCGGGCGCTATTGCTACAACCCCAGATCATGTCGTCCGATCACTGCAATCGGGAAGGATCGGAAGCCCGGCTTGGGAAGCGTTCAGTGCGCCAATTGACAACAGCGCGGGCCGCTGGCGGGGCCAAATGGAATCGCCTCTCCCGAAAGTCAGTTCGTCCCTGTTGAACGATCGAACCAGTAAAAGCGAAACAAGTCGAGTACAATGACATGAAAATCGGCCGATGAATGAAGAAGATGGGGAGGTGCGAACGATGAACTCGCCAATCCGAAGACGTGTGGGGAAAGGAAAAGAAGTATTCAAAAGGCCCCGGGTAGAACTGCGCGGTAACTGCGGCCGCCGAGTGAATCGAGCTGAAAAGGTGCGCCTAAACCGATAGCTTGACTACACACAGGTTTTTCAGGTGCTCTTGAAGACATGTCTGGCCACGCGGGGCCACGCAAACGACCGATAGGTGGAATTGTATAGATTAGGGAGGGAATAGAATTTTATTGAGGTAAATATACCAGCAATTCAGGTTTGAGTAGCACACAACTGTCGGACATGACTGAGACAGCCTAGCACTCAGAGCTCGGTTGATGAGGACGATGATCTTGGAGCTCAAAAACGGTGTTAGGAAACCGCGTGGCTATCGTTTTTAATATTAACTAAGGTTCCCGCAACTGGTAAATAGGACGCTTAGATTGACCAAAAATTTATCAAATAGTTTGTCGCACAGTCTAATTTCATTTTTAGCTCAATTTATCAATTAGTTTAATCACATAGTACGAAACTGACTTGCTTAAAAAAGCTTGAATCTCTTGACTAACTTCACTCGACACCTCAACTGACAGTAGGATTTCGTCGTTAAATTAACTGAACCGCTTCTTGGCTCGAGGGCCACAAGACTTTCATGATATGTCAGACAAGACAGATTCAATGCTCCTCTTCTGCTAGAATCGATCGCATGTCGTTGAGCTTAACATTTTCAAAGGTTCCTAGCGATTTCTAGTCAAATTACGTTGATTCTTCCCTCAGAATACGCGTCACAGGACTTTTAAATACAAGTGATACAGAATGATTAAAAAATACTTTGCGAAAACATTCTTAGAATAATATTTGACCAAGATTTTTCACGTTTTTTTTTTTTTTTAGAAAGCTCATATAATGAAAATTCGTTTAATATACGATCAACAACGCTTTTGGTATGAACAACTTTATATGTATTTTGAAGTAGCGTAGAAACAAGTGTGTTAGGAACATTTTATTAGGGTTTGTTTTGTATTTGCATGTACGTGTGAATGTGTTTAGACAGTTTTGCTAAACATCGTATATCTTTTCGATTTCTTTTTGGTGGTATCTGACATTATATAAGGGCCACTTTAAACTCAATCAAGGCATCAGAAATCCTCACGCGGTTAGCCAGACTGTTGCGTATGACCAATGTAATAACTGCGTTGACCATGTTAGAATTTTCCATGGCTCATGGGCGACCATCTTCCTTGTTTGCTCCTCTATTGTTGTTAAACTGAACTCCAGAAAAACACGGTTTTCTAAACGGTCTTCATTCACACCGGAACGGGCGCTTAAAAACAATCGTTTTTATGTTTTCCCATAAAAATGTAAGATGTACGTGGTTTTATAACGGAAATTTCTTAATACGTTCTCACAGATGTAATTTTTATATGGAAGCAAACAGTCAAGATATTTCACACACATTTGTTGTTATGATATTCTAAAAAACGGCCTACAAATGTGACTATCGAAAATTTATACATTAACGAAACTAATTACATTAAGCATTATCGACATCCAACAGCTAACCAACAGCTCCTGCACGCGTATAAAACCAAATCTTTATTACTACAAAAGTGTCAAAAAAAGCGAAAAATTTCGACATTCCGTGCTATCCAGGTTTATGTTAAGGCGGTAGTTTTTTTAACGTTTAGTTGCCAACACGAACCACGAATATGTCGACACGAATTAGCAACCGCTGAACAAAGCTTTCTGCAGTGATCCTAGTGAGTAACTGGGGGAGAAAAAATCCAAGCGATGCCACACGGGATTGTGTTTTTCATGTGATACGGTCAGGGCACGCAGCAAGGCAGGTCAGAACATCTGCTTGGCAAGAATCGTATAAACGGTCAGATATGAACAGCTTTCAAGTAAGCCAAATGGTGTGGGAAACACAATCTGCCATGTAAAGTTTACACTGTACGTACGTGCTGCACGTATTATTGGCTGGCAGTGTCGTGTACACTTACAACTATTCTAACAAGATATCTTTCCAATAGCTATTCGATAGAGATTTTAGCTATATGTTCAAAGCTAATTATATAATACATATTGTTATCGACTTAAGCTAATAAGCTTAAAATGGAGCGCTTTTCATCCTTTTTTCGACCGTATTTTTCTCTTTGATGTCAGTGGTGACATGTGAATATATATAAATATATATATATATATATATATATACACGCATTTACGGCAAGTCAACGTCAATTCTCGTTGATCAGCCCGTTCTTATAACACGTGTCGGTCGCAAGGTGGGCAATTCTTGCGCATTTTGCTTGTTTGCCCGTTCACCAAGGCCGCTACGTGTCCGATAATCGTGTTGCGACGTTTACTCATTGCCAGCAATTGCAAAATAGTGTTCTTGCTCTGTTCGTAGCGCCACCCAAAAGAATGCCACAACTTTTGCGCTACAATCTCGCTGTGTGCACTGAGGCGGCAAGCGCTGAATCTTCAAAATTCTCGCTCAAAGTCACCTCTCTCGGCCGCCTCACTCCAGGCACCCACCCAAATGTGACCAAATGCTTCGCCTCACCGAGGTTCATGCCACGACGCATCGTCTTCCAGCACCTCAGCTGAGCGGCTGGCTCACTCGAGGTTGGATTGCTGGTGGTCGGCAAGGCAACCAGGAATAGAAACGTATTAGATTTGCGCACAGCCAAGGCAATTAATAATATGATAAACATGAAAATGATTTCGGACCCACCATCCGTGCCACCGGCAGCGATAAGAGACACACCTAAATTAAGGAAACCCTCAGACGGGTGGGTGTGTGACGGCAAAACCTGCAGGCCGCCTGTAGGAGCAAACGGTGTCGCAATGCTGACACAAAATTTACTTTCACCCGCTGAGCCAACAACTACGCAGTGGAAGGCTGAAAAAAGACACGAACGAAGCTGAAGAATCAGATGTGACGAGGGGTGTGCCTCGGGCTGTGAGTGTGGCATACGGAAAACCGTGCACATTGAGGCGTTCTTTGACGCACGTCACGCGGTGTAACTTCAAAACGAGAATTTCTACGGAGGTTCTGCGACGCTACGCAACGATACGAAAAACCTGGAGTTTAATGGATGAACTAGCCGATTCGACTCGTCGTTTTATTCTAGAAGAAGAATGTCTGTTTTCTCAGGCATATTTTAGCACCGTTGCTCAGGTATGATCAGATCAACTGCTCAGGTGGATCAGGTCAATTGCTCCGACTCGCTCGCCAATACTCGCTCAAATTGCTCGGATTTTTTTGCTCCGTCTTTTTGAACGCCGAAGGAATAGGCCTCACCTTCAGCCGTCTGAACCCTAAAAAAATCTTCCGAAACCTCACGGAAATGAACACCCAACTTTTTGACAACAGCCTCATGAGCCATGGCCAGCTCTACACGGAAACCAAATGAGGGAAAAACAAATGAGAAGTAGGCGACGGGCCACGCGGCGCGCCACGCCAAAATGAACCAGCCCGATCGCTACGGCGTCTTCACCCGGCATCGCTTCGACAAGTAGATCATTACTGTTTCCTTGTAGCGCGTGTAAAGATAAATGTGCTACAACGACGAAAACGCTGTATTTTACAGGATCTCCCAGCCGAGGCGGACGAGGAGGGGGGTAGAGAGTCGTACGCAAAAAAATCATACGAAAGAGCAGCTCAATGTCGCCGTGAGGACGCGCTATTCCCCGCAGTACAGCCGTTCGCGTCGAGGAGATTCACAACGAACGCTTGTCAATGACAGCGGTTTATATTTAGATTCGCCTTTCTGCTTCGACAGCAACGGGGGAAGCCGTAATAGGTCCTGATCGTGTAGGCTGTTAGCAACTCATCCGTTGCGCCAGCGATGAGCAGTGTCTGGTAAATAACTGTGCGAAGTCGTTTGCAGTAGCGAGGACAGAGACAGGTTGAAGGAAACGGCCTAAGGACGGAGTCGCGCCCTGGAAGATCCGTTGTTACAGGTTGAACACGACGAATTCTCAGCCAGTAGGTACGGATCAGGTGTATGAGAAACTTGTGATGTCTACCACACACACAATAGAGCAACAGAGCTCTGGTAAGAGATGGTCACGTTGCTCATGCTTCACAGTCGGAAGAGACCTAGACCGGCTGTCAAAAGCGACTTGCGGCAAACATCATGCAATGAATTGTGCTTACAGGGCACGCTTAACGATATGGCGCAACAAACGTGTCACTCTGAAACAAACGCCAGTTTCAAAACTGAGTAAATATTCGCCGAGAACTCCATGAGTCGATAAAATCTTCGAAAATCGGGTACTGCCTTAACTAACGCACGGTATGAGGACTTCTATAATAACATAAAGCGTTTTGCTTTATTCTGTATATATATATATATATATATATATATATATATATATAT